>RXPK01000278.1:477307-640158 GCA_004143645.1 Protaetia brevitarsis
TTAGTCATTTTGTAAATATTTCGCATAAAAAAGTACAAACAATTTTATTTTATTATATATTACCTACCACTTACTAGTACCTATATACAGTTTTCTTTTTCAGAATTTGCTGTTTGTGTGAATTAAAAAGAAAGAAGACAACAGAAATTAGAGAAACACAATATTCGATGGCAACCTTTCGCCGTAGCAGTCTGAATGCTCTGTAACACACATTGCAAATTATTATAACAAAAATGAAAAAACCTATAAATGTGATTCCTGCATACGCTGTTTGGAACTACTGTATAAGCTAATACACACTTTAAATTTAGAGTATGGCAGTGAGTGCAAACACGTTTGGCAATCGTATCAAGAAATAATATTTAAAACACCAGCTTTCGCAAAAGATTTTCAAGGCGCAATTACGCATTGCAAATAAATTATCATTTGCAGAACCAAGTTGCCAAAATGCCAAGTTGTTACTATTCTTCATCCATGTTTACTAGCATAAATTGTTTAATGAAGCATTTAAAACTAATTCATACTTGCAATGAAGATTATAAATGTGGCGAGTTGGGATGTTTTCGAACTTTTCCTACAATAAATTCTCACCGAAAACATCTCAACAATCATTTAAATTGTCTCTCGAAAAATGGCACTTCTCATGTTTCACAAAAAGAAGACTTCAATTGTAGTAGAAATACAACTGTTGATGGGAATTCTATCCGTGCCTGAGACAAAGATGTTCCCTTGAAAAATCTGCACGTAAAAAATAGCAATGAATCAAAAGGAAATTCTGACAACTTCAACAATTCTGATAAAGGTACAAATAATTCAAATTTTTGTTTAGATTTTAAACATATCTTGGACAAACACATTATAAGCATTCTTTGCCAATTGTATACCAATACCTCTTTTACCAGAAAAGATGTGCAAGCATTTATCGATTGCATTAATCTATTACTTAAAGAGCCAATGAATCTGTTTAAAAAGTATTTAAATTATTTAGCAAGTAGTTACACATTTAAGGATGATGACTGATCTTGACACATAACTTATATCATGAATTTCAAATATGTTTACCAAGGTTTGGAAAGTGAACACCCATAAGATTCAAATATTTAGAAAATTCTAATTGTTTCATTAAATCTATAGAATGTGTTGTTGGACAACGCCTAGACAAAGTTACAACAACATTGCTTTACCAAGGAATTATGTGTCCCAGTTAATACCTATTAAACATGTCCTGAAAAAGTTCTTCGAATTACCTAATACACTTTCCGATACTTTAATGTATGTATAAACTGTGAAATCGTAATCGATAATTTCTAATATCATACAAACAGACTTTTGGTGTAAGAAAACAGAAAAAATTGACAAAACGATGTTGTTTTCCCATTTTCCTTTATTTTGACGAATAGAAATTGGCAAATCCATAGCGTCTCCACTAGGGTATTCACAACATAGGTGCCATATATACTTCTGTTCCCATTATATTTCGGTCACTTACCACTCAAAACTTGAAAATATTTTTTACTGCTGCTCTTTCATAGTAGTGACCTTAAGGAGTTTGGAAGTAGCATTATGTTTTCAAAATTAATTAAAGACTTCAATGATTTATACACTGAAGGTATAATCAAAATTAAACTGAAAAGCTTATAACTTACTGGAAAAATGTCTTTATATTCTGCATAAATTAGTTTCAAAGTTTTATCTACACCATATACGAACTGCTTCATCGGGCCAATACAAAATTCAAAGTTGTAATAACCTGTCTTTATCAGATATGTTGGCATATATCTACTTCAAATGGCAATTGAGTGCTTCTTGGGAAAATTTTATAGAATACTCAAACCACTTTTGAAGAATCAACAAAATTGTCACGATATATGAAAGTCAAAATTGCAAATTCAAAATCATCAAATTACTTGAGAAAACCTTTTGCTGCATTAATGGATTCCGATCTCGAATCACGGCCCTAAATTAAAAATTTTCGATCGCGTGTACCAACGAATTTCAGCAGCTTGAGGTATCCTTTTTGCCGATTATTTATCTAATATGCCATCGCGCTTGCGGGATGACGAAAAAAAAGATGAATTCCAGTCAGGATGGCAACAAAGTATTCTACATGATTGGATAGTACGAGTACCCTGTGTAAAGACGAGATTCAGCCTGTTGGCACAACATGTGTAAAAAGTGCGTTAGCGCAATCTGATTTAATTTTTGCTCTGAGTTCCATTCAGCTTCACCAGGTTATGACATAGCACATCTAACACTGAGCATCCAATCTCTTTTTTTGAGAATTGTAATGGTTTCAAACCATTAATAAAAACTTCAAACGCTTGTTAACAACATTGAATTTTTTTTAAAGATTTTTCCCTGTGAGGCGCTGCCTCAGTTTCCTCAGTAAATATTAGGTAGATAGTAACTGTGTTTGTTCTTTACAAAATAAAACTATTACTAATAATATTGCTTTTTTTTTCTTAAATAATAATTATATGTACTGCTATGGAGTTTCCATACTACCAAGGTTTTAAAACTGAAATTATAAGTGACCTGTTTCATGTGCTTATATGTCAGAATTAATGTTAACAATTCCATGTTCGTTACGTATTTAGTAAGTGAACTCACGCTATGGAAATATTTTGTTGATTGTTTTGTTTTGATAATTATTATGTTGATTAGAATGAAATTGCATGTACAAAAAATTATGTGAATAAAAGATTATAATCCGCGCAACGTTTGATATTACGAGAAGCATAGTAGCTACAACATAATAATATTGGGATTGATGTAAGGCTACACATAAGTAGTTAGTAAAATCATTAACGGTATAGCTTCAAGTATTTGCATTTTAAAGGAGATACATACAGTAAAGCAACAATTATGTTTTTCTTTAATGATGATTGACATTTTATGTTTCAAACATTCATATTAAAGTAAGATTGTACAAATCTTCGTCTAACTTTATTATAGATTTCTTTTACAATTTGGTAAATTGGTAAGAAATGATTTGCGTTTTTCTTGTTACTCTTATTAGTTTAATAGGAGAATATAAGACATCTTTGCATATTCTTTTTAGCATTTACCATTGTAAAATGAGCTTAATAGTATATATGAAATTATAAATGTAAACGTGGAAATAAATTTCAAGATATTTATTTCACAAAATTCTGTATATTAACGGCTTGGGGCCGGTTTCGTGCGTAATCTTTAGGCCAGAATTGATATATAATCACTGTTAATTGTTCAAAACTAATTTAACATTGCTTATCAGTTCTGGCCTGAAGATATGCTCTGAGGCACGAAACCAGTCGGAAGCAGTTACTGAATGGCGTTCTGTGACATATAGACCCTCAATTTTTATTTCTATGTTATCAGTTACTAACACAGAGTACACAGTAAGCTATTTAATAAATATTTACTAAATCTCCTCGTTTCGTCCCTACTAACTGTCACTTGAACAAGAAATTTAAGGTAAGTATATTGTAAATTTGTAGTAAACCTTACCTTCTACCTATATCAGCGTGTTAGTGAACGTTGCATTAATGATAACGTTTCCTTTATCACAAGTAATCTAAATAGCTTGTATTAATTACGGAGCTGTAATAGCCGTTATAGAATAGTACTCACAGCAATACACCTACTACTTGCCATTGACAAATCTTTTACTTACTGCAACTGCATATGTTCTTTGGCGTAACTACTTCAGTTCAATTATCATAAGTAACTTAATAAGTTGCCGGTATGAAACAGATTGTAAGTAACTTAGATTGCTTATTGTTAGTACAGTGTTTAGATCTTTTTTTACTAGTGCTAAGTAATCTGTTTTTTTCCCCTATTCAGCTGAACTTTACTTGTATGATTAATATATTTATTTATTATTATATTAAATTTTTTCAGTGTGTAATGAATTATATTTCTTAATAAATATATAATAATGTTTTTTCAAGCATACATCTCTTTAACTTCATACCTAACTATAACTGAAAGCCAGAAATGTAGCTAAGTCGGTTAAGGCTGTTCCACAATACAGAGATTGTTATACGTTAATCCTAAGAATAGCCTATACACAATCATTTACTATGCCTTACGGTTAACCAATCACAGCAAAGTATATCAATATGTCAAATATCAAATTACTTACAACACAATCATGTGGAGCGCTGCATGGGAGGTCCTCGGCATCCGCGGGTCATTTTAAGACCCTGGAGATTCTCCAGAACCGGATGCTGAGGACTATGGCTGGTGCCCCTTGGTTTGTAAGAAATGTCCAGCTGCGGCGAGACCTGGGGGTCTAGCCGCTCGAGACCACCTGCTCCTTGCCGGGGAACTGGAAGCGCGTCCTGTTGGACACGACCCTCTGATTCAGATCAGGGTTGTCGATCCGCAGATTCGCCGCCCTCCCAGAGTGAGGTCAGGCGTTTGCCCAGCACTTTGCCGTCGCACGACGGGTAGCTTTTTTTTAATTCATTTTTACACCTATATGTTTGTTTTGTCCTTTTAAGTATTTATTTTAACTCAAGGCTCTTTACACCTTTTTATAAGGCCTGCTTTTATCTTTACTCATTCACTTCACTGGCCCTCTACACCAGTTTTTAATTTTTATCTTTATTTTATTCTTTCTAATTTATTTATATTTAATATTTACAAATTTGGCCCTATACACCACTTTAACTTTATCTTGACAAGTTCACAGACAAAATAAATATATATATATTAAAAAAAAAAATAATACACACATGTATATACATACACAAACATAAAATACTGTGAACAATTATATAGTCATTTAATAAATTTGTTGACAAACCCCATATTGGGGGTGCTATCTATGTTGTCTTTGTTTATTTACTTTTGTGAAACGATTGATGAACTGAAAAAAAAAACCTGTACTATATGTACACACAAAGGTGAACCATAAATTAATTTTATTAACTTCCATTTGCGATGACAGATGGTTAATATCACATGTTGTAAAATAAATACTTAAAAAATTTATGTAAACATCTGTCACTTTTTTAAATTTGTTGACTGACCCCTTCAGGGTCTATAAATGTTTGTGCCGTTTTTATTATTGTAAACAGCCCTCTTCGGGCTGTCCTTCTATGCTTGAGAATGCATATTTATAACGTGGTTGAGAAAAAAAAAAAACTTATGACAACATTACGGGATAGTCCCGCCTACGTGTTACATGGGCACAGGGAGCGAGTGACCCTCTAAATATTTTTACCAAAAAAAAAAAATCCCATAAATACATTGCTCAACCTAGACCTAAAGAACTGAAGAACTCTAACCATGTCCTTCTGGCGGCCATAAATTCTACGCAAAGCCCGAGACTGCTGGGCCATTAACAACGACAAGGGTCAATTCTATTAACCTACGACGGAGTGACGCAAATCCGTCAACAAGAGGAATAGGGGATTCAGAGCCTGCTAGCTAATCCCAGTAAACATTGACGACCCGATGGGAGGTTAGATCCGTGTTAGATCACAGGCATATCACAGGTTAGAACGTGGAGTTAGAATGAACAGCAAGCAACTAATATTCGTTGTTGCATAATATAATGGAAATAATTACGTCTACGAAAACGCAGAAAACAATGGTATAACAGACGATGGTGGGTGAGACCTATTCAATGTAAGGAGAAGTGAAATGGGCGACTTCGGATCATTTATTTCAAGAATTAAAAGATGAACCCTGTTCTATTTTTTAAATAATTCGAATGGACTTAGCAACATTTAACACCTGCTGGAAATGGTTACCCCTCATTTACAAAAACATAGCCGGCGATAGCCACTACCAACAGAACTTCGGCTTACTATTACTCTCAGGTAAAGATATTATCATGTATAAGGTAAAGTCAGGTAAGTGTGTAACGGGGCCAGGTTGTGTAGTTTGGCTAATATATTTTTAAAATTGAAATACGGGACTTCTTTGTTATAAACTATTTGTACTAAATCATCACTAGTTTTACAAAACAAAAGTTCGCAATCCTAACGTATAATAACTTGAATATCTTGTGAATTATCATACCTTATTAAACAGGCATCAGTTTAGTATTACACTCTTGCTGAACTAAAGGATAATGCATTAATATATAAAATGCCGGTACGATTACACACTTGCCCCATTTGCTGGGTAAGTGTGTAGTATTGACAGTGTTTAAAATTTCTTTTTTTTTCTAATAAACTGTTGATAATTATAAAAGGTGTATCTATTGATCAAAAATGAAAATGAAAATTTATCAAAATGTCTTATTATGTGAACAGTGTTACATTTTCTTCGCACTATGCAATTTTTACTACACACTTACCTGACTTTACCTTAAATGTAAAATTGATATTACAACTGATTCATTTCTCTAGGTACTTGGGTACTGGTGATCAAATCACATCTTTAGCACTGGCGTACAGAATTGGTATTTCTACATGCTATAATATTATAAATGAAACCTGCGCATGTATAGCAAAAGTTTTGTCTGCAATAGTTCTAAAAATTCCAACAGAAAATGAATGGAAGTGTATATCTGCGGATTTTTTACACAAGTGGAATATGCCTAACTGCTTAGGTGCCATCGACGGGAAACATGTCTTACTGATGGGAGTATGTGATGCAAAATATCGCTTCCTTTTAATTGATATTGGAGCTCAAGGAAGTTATGGTGACAGTTCTGTATTCTCAACAGGTCTAGGAAAAGCCATTAATGAAAACACCTTAAACTTTCCTAAAGGAGTTGCACAATTACCTGGGTCACCTATTGAAATGCCATTCTTTTTTTGATGGAGATGCAGCATTTCAGCTTGGTAAAAATATGATGCGCCCTTATCTAGGTCGTTTTCTAACAGAAGTCAAGTCTATATTTAATTACAGACTCACACGGGCGCGACGAACAATTGAAAATACATTTGGAGTACTGGCAGCTAGATGGAAAGTGTTTAGAAGACCTATAACTCTAAATCCGCAATCAGTAAAAAAAAATATATTGGCTGCAGTATGCCTGCATAATTTCTTAATGACTAGAAATAGTGAGTATCCTACAGCACAACAAACATATTGTCCACCAATGTTTGTTGACCATGAAAATGAAAATGGGGAAGTAATACAAGGCGAATGGCGTCAAGAACAAAATATGTTCCAAAATATCATCCAAAATGGTCCACATCGAGCAACAGTATCGGCATATAACCAAAGAGATACTTTCGCTACATATTTCCTGACACCTGAGGAACAGGTACCATGGCAAGTTACATATATTAGAAGAAGTAGAAATGCGTAATGTAAAAACAAAAATATTTTTGGATTTAATTGCATTATTAAATACACTAGTTATATTATGAAATGGATTTTTATTATTTATTATTTAATATAGCAATACTGCAAAATACAAGTTTTTTTTAATCTTCTGAAGAACACATTAAATTGAAAATTTGTTGTTGGAGCTTTTTTTTTGTTCGTTTTCTTTTTTAGTTCCGCACTAATGAATTTACAAAATAGCCCATCAAAATCATCGTACTGAGATTGGCTTAAATGGGATTTAATGGCATTGCTTAGTTCGATAAAGCTGCTATCAATGGCATCAAACTTCCTTTTCTTAATGCCTGGGCGAGAACTTTCTATAGGGGGAGACTCTCTATTCCCCATCTGTAATATATCTAAAAACACAATCTCAGTTATTTTTTTAGGAAGCAACATAGTCTAAATTTAATAAAAAAACCTAATATTCTCACACCACTATTTTTCTTGAGTGAATTTGATTATTTACACTTATATCGTATGTCTAGTTGCACCATCATAACAATATAACAAGCATGTATGTGTCTCTTTCGATGTTGAAGCTGGCATTGAAAATTTATCACTAGACATTTAGCTATATAAGTTATGACGATGCAACTGGGCAACTTTTTAGATATTAGAAGAATATATTTCCTGAAACTGCTTTATATACCTACTACATCGGTTAAAGATTGGAGTTTTCATTACTACTGTGTATTTTCATTTTGGCACTAGAGATGCGTTTAGAAAAATCAAAATGTATGCATACATAGGCATCTAAACTGTAATTTTTACCTTCGAGAAGTAATATGTTTCTCTAAATATGCCAATTTGGAAAAATATGGCTACTGGGTTTTATATCCAGCTTCTGCTCCACTTGGAATGCAAGTAATTTTCTTTTTTTCTCTGGCATGCTTTTCCCTTAAACGAATCCAGCGATTTTGGCATTCAGACTCTAAATAATATAATAAACATAAAATTATTTATGTAATAATTAACTATACTACATACTTTACCAGTCATATTCATAATTTGAGCGATTTCTCTCCATGAATTGTTTTTCATCATTTGATCCTTGTAATTTTTGCTTTGTTTATCATATAGATGATTGGTCACAGCCCAAATGATGTCATGGGCGCAAAAAAAAACAAGAAAATGTGACCTTTGATCTCTATTTATTTATAGCATCTTATCACGGCTCAGATCAGAGGTGGACTGCTATACTACTGCCGAATATGCGCAACTAATCTTTCGTCATTAGCTCCGCCTAGAACACCTGCAAGTAAAATATTCCAGCAAACGGTGTAAGTAGGTGGTATACCGGTTAAAGAACCTCCTTGGTGATATTAACCTTCGTAGCCCTCAATGTTGCTGTGGAGGTTCCACAAACCGCTGTAATCTTGGATTCGTATGTATTGCAAGTAAAAACATATACCTTCTGGTCCAAGACTTCCTTTTTCCATATTTCTAGATTTCGTTCTTCGATCTAGTGTTTGTAGTGACACACTCTGCAGCCTATTCCCTATAGCCTGTCTTTTACTGACTTCTTCACTTTTTACTTCCTCAACAGCTTTACGCAGTTCTCCTTCTGCCCAAATCGTTCTTTTTGGTGCATTTCCCAATATCTTCTTGGCATAATCTGCCCCAGTGACCAACTATATTTATTTCATATTTCATAAATATTTAGAAAATATTAAATCTTTCTTGAATATTAGTTATATTAACATAATATGCATAAAATATATTATGAAAACATTTAACAAATATATATATTATATAGGATTAATTATATTTTTTTCTTAACTCTGCAAGAATATTTTGCTTTGTATTTCTGTAAATATTTATTTCATATAAAAAAATAAAGATTTAATTTTTGCTTTTGTACATTTGGTGCGTAGGACTAATAATATAAAATTTCTTATTCCTTAATACAATTAACAAAAGACATATTGAAATTTAAAGAATATGTAACCACAGTGGCAAATAAATCTGTAGTTGGCCTTCAAACGGATGTAAATAGCAAAAAAGATTATAAAAACTTAGTCGATGCCACTCTTACATCGACTATACTGTATAATAGACGAAGGATTGGAGATGTACAATATACTACGTTACAGACTTACCAACAAAACTTTGATGCCATAAACCAAAAAGAATGTATGGAAGTCTTGTCAGACTCAGAAAAATTTTTAAGTAGGCATTACAAGCGAGTAGTAACAGGGGTAATGGTAGTCGAGCAGTTGTAATTTTGTTTCCGCCGAATATACAAGAATATGTAAACAAGATTATAGAAATCCGAAATGGTACCAATTTAGTTCCTAGCAACAATCCGTATTTATTCGGATATCCTGATACTAATCACTGGGCAAGAGGTGACGTAGCTATTCGAAAATTTGCTAAAAAAGCTGATTTAGAATATCCCATTCAAATTACGTCAAATAAATTACGTAAACAAATAGCTACTGTTATGCAGATTCTAAGCCTTAACAAAGAAGAGTCTGAACAGTTTGCTGCAGTTTGGGCACACCCAAAAGACCCACGATGAGTTTTACAAGTAAGTGACATTGTAAAAAATTAGTTTGTTGTAATTTTAAAAAGAGATAATTATTTGAAATATATACTAATATAAACATAGTATACATAAATTAAATAAAAAATAATAAGTTGATGAATAATTAAATGAGAATTGAAGCTAGAGATCATTATTATCGTGAAGATATTTGCTAAATTGTTGATCTGAAGCTATCATTATTTATCTGTAAAGAATAACAATAATTTTAGAACGACATTAAGCCACTAAATATGTGTCAACTAACTAATGCTAATTAATATAATTACGTAATTCAGATCCACAACTTAGCAAACATCTTCACGATAATAATGAGATTTCCAGCTTAAATTCTCAATCAATTATTCTTTGATTTATTAATTATGTATACGAATTTTTTCCGTATAATACATTAGGTTGAGCAGTAGCACTAATGAGCCTTGGTAAGGTTAAACATATGTATGCTAATATCAACCGAGTGTTACACAAGTTTTAATTTGACTATTGTTGCAGAGACCTATTATGATTAGCCTACTGAAAGTATTTCTTGTCGTAGCTTGTATTTTTCTTTATGCTTAGAATATTGTAGATTACCTCAAGACCTTTATCAAACTGCGAAAATATCTAAGTTATTGATTTTAATGGATAAGGGTTCGAGTAGCAAATATAAGGGCAAATCTTTAAGCGAAATAGATATTGATCCGAACCTTAGTATTCCTCCAAAAAAGAATGAATGCATAGAATTTGTGAAAGAAAACCCCAATTTGTTTGTAGAATCCGACTGGGTACGCATAAAAACATTTGTATACAATACATACCGAAACGCAACTAAGGAACAATCGAAATATAAAAAGAATATGTTTTTGTGAACAAAAAAAAAAACAAATAAGTAAATAAAGATATGTTTTGGGTTAACAAATTTGACTTTCTATTAGAATTATTCTATTAAAATCACTATTTTTTCCTAGTTCAGTTTAAAATTTTATGCTTATTGAATATTACTCTTACTTTTTTTCTGCTCTGTATAAAGTTCAATGAAATACACAATTGAAATTATTTGATGCTTCAAAACCCCTAATAATAATTATACTCCTACAATCCAATATATGTATTACTATGGTGGTCTGACAACGTATCTTTTGGTTTGGGAATGTTGACAACACGTACTGATATTGGTCTGTGTATATGTATTACTCAAATTTGCGATGTCTGACATTTTATTCATAGTATTTTAATTGTTTTTGGATGTAAAACATTTCCAAAAGCAAGCGTTTACTGCTAATGGATTGTACAGCTAGAATTTTTGCGTTATCGTAATTGATATTATGTTTTGTAGAATTTACATGGATAGCTAAAGCAGATGACTGTTGTTTGTGTATGTTCTTGTTGTCACTTTTATGCGAAATTATTCTAGAATGTAAAATGCGTGAGGTCTGACCGATATAAACCAATTCACAGTCGCAACATGGTATTTGGTAAACAACGTCTGATTTAAACTGTTTTTGTAATGGGAATTTAATTTTCGAATAAAGTAAATTATTGGTAGTGACAAGTTTGGTGGATATTTTAGCTTTGTTATGAAAAAGTTTAACAAGTTTGAAAGTAAGATCGTGGAAAAAAGGTAAAGTCCTAAAGGGAATGTTAGTTTGGGTAGCAACATCTCGAACACTGTCGTGGAATGTGTCACTGGTACTAAATAACAACTTGTTGACAAGGGGAATGGGGTAACTGTTATCTATCAAAATATTTTTAAAAACAATGAGATTCTTTTGGCTATTTGTCATTCTTCCTTGTACCAAATTCGTTCTATTTAAGGCGAGCATGTTAATAGCCTGCCGTGTACTTGCCATATGATGCCCGTTTTGTGCGACGAAAGAGGACAGATATCAGAAAGATGTGGTTCGATAGTGTTACTGTTAAAATAAATAATGGCTTAGAAATGGAGGCTGAGCTAGAAATAGTTCACAAAATGATTAAAATTTACTATACACAACGCATGCCAGGGATCCATATATGCATATAGTAGATTGTGAGCTGCTACACAATGATGAGGATCTGGTTGATGTGGTCAAATTAATGCTAACTGGGGATATAGGCTAGTCGGTAGAGATGCGCACTCTATCTCAGGTCTGGGTTCGAACCCAGTTGGGCCGCCAATTTTATGCTCTGTTTTTCAGAACACAATGTCCGGGATTTTAAAATTTTATTTTTTTAAAGTTTAATACAAATTAATTATATTCAATTTTATATTTTTAAATTCTATTATTATTTAGCTTGTCCGCTTACGAATTATTTTTTTTTCAATAAAAACAATTAAATTAAAATAGTGGTTTCAATACACCCAGCGACCTCTCTAAATAAGTGAAAGAAAACTGTGGAAAGTGACTAGGTGGGGTGGCACGGGACGCTTCAAAGGGGACCAGATCGTCTGTCAAAATCGTACTCCGGACCCTTATTAACGAATAGGCAGTTAATTTTCTCACCTAACGGGCGCACCCTCAAAGCCCCTTCTCGGTTTATTAAAATTTGAAATAAGTAAATTATCGAAAATCGATGTAAGACACTTACTGCACAAATAAAAAACAACGTTTCAAACCAAAACAAGCTTAAATCTTTATTTATTTACCCAAATGCTATGTTTCGTCAACATTGAGACTCTACGATCACAAGGTACATAAATTGGAATCAGAAAATACTATATAAGACAATCTTTAAAACAAAAACACGTCTTCAAACTCTCCTGGCATTTTTAAAGATTAAATGAGGTTATGGAAATGTCATAAAATAAATTAAATTTCAAATAAATAACGGCGCCATCTACCTGTAAACGGCAAATACTAAATTTTGAAAGCAAACGATTATCTATGATTATCGATATTTGTTAAAGATAGCTATTTTATCACAGATCAAACTCAGTGATATTTATTTACAACCCTTAAATATTAAAATTCCTAAAATAACTATCAAAAAGGGCGGCTATTATAAAACTAACCCCAAATTATCGTACAGTGAAAAACTACACAAAAATATAAGTTTCTGAATTAATAATGAAAGGAAACTGGATTAATTCCTTTCTGTTTTAGGTGAGGTGATTCTAACTTGAAATACACTTGAAAAGGACACGCACGCTGGCAAACTCTGGTGTGGAGATGTGTTCAGTTAGACGGGCCCCCGGACTCGGTCAATGGCATGGAAAAGGCTATCTAGTCGGGAAATCTTAGTAGGATATTTTTATAGGAAGTTTTCTTGGCAAAATTTCAGGTATTCGATAAGGATTAAATAAACAGGAGTCGTATCGATACTTTTTTAGGTAATACTTCTTGGAACTTTGATAATATTTTTTAAAATTGTGGCAAAACACGTTATAGGAAAATTAAGACAACCGTCGTGTCTGGTAGCCACCAACAGAATGAGAATTCAAATCATATTCAACGGTCAACAGCCTTCGATTGTTATCACACAAGTCGACCAACCTGAATTTTGAAAGATAAAGCTAAGCGACATTAAAATACCGTTATTTTCTATAGTTTGAGGGAAATACGCCAAACGTTAAAAGCAAAATATCCCGAGGAAAGAAAAATCTCTCCGAGCAAAATATAAAAATACATAAATAAGATACCAGGTCAGTTTGAATTACCATAAAATACAGTTTACATTAGTTCATATTGTCCAATTTAAATAACTATCTTTAACAAATTCATCATTCGCCTGTAGAGTAGGCAACTGTGTACACGCCTCACTTTTGAATTACTAGATAATTTAGTTTAGAACGTTGTTGTGAATGCCTTTAAAATAGATTCTATACCTCAGATATCATAGCAATATATATATTTTACTAATTTTAACAAATCGTTTTTTGTAAAGCTCTTTTTTTGAATTCGCGCTGTCATTTCACTCGCTGCAAGTGCTGCCGCCGACGACCTGAAAGCAACTAAAACCATATGAATATTTTCTTGCAATAGTTGGCAGTAGTATGGTGACTTATCAAATGATTGTGGTCCATGTTGCTTTTCTTCGCCTGCGTAGAATTTTTCCGTTTGTCATTTTTTTTCTGGAAGCACACTATGCGAATGCAAGTTCCAAGTTTTTAAAGTGATTGATTTTTATTTAGACTAAGATTTGGTGTATTGTAAAACATAACATGTTTACTTCGCTTAAATTTGGTTACTTCCGTAATGGATGATTTTGAATTTGGAAGAACAGTTGTGTTTTATCTGCCTCGTGGATTACTTTTGATCAGATCAGTTCGTCGAATCGCATCAGTCGTGTTACGAAGTTTATTGTTATTATTACTTATCTACCACCATGTAAGGTACATTTTGTGATTTTTATATTTTTAATGTCTCATATTTCTATAACATTGCTATTTTTATTATTATTTTTCTTCTGTTTCTATTTTCATTTGTTTTTTAGATACAGAATATTGTAACAGAAAACTACTTATAATAGATCAAAAAAAAAGAAGAATCGTCCAGATGAAGGAAATTACATCAGGTACTTAGAATATTTGAGAATTTTTGCCATCCTCACTCTGCTTAGGGGTGAGGCCCTCTTAAAATTTCTGAGGTTATATTGAAAGTAAGTACAGTGCACTCTCGATTTTCCGGGGGCCGATTATCCGGTTTGCCGCTTAACCGTGCTAACATCTCAAAAGTGGATTAACCGTGCCGGCACGGTTAATCCGCAATTCCCCCACTAAAACCGTGCTGCAGACAGGTCCAGACACGCTCATTTTACACACCGCCTAGACGATTCACATTGTTGTAAAGTGACTAGATACGAGAGCGTTATAAATGGGAAATAGAGTTTTACCGTTCTAGTAAAATAACATTGTGCTTGCTTAATGTCGTCAAAACGAAAACGTGTTGTTTTGTCTATCCAACAAAAGCTGGAAATTGTAAATAAACTAGAAAATGGAGTTGGTGTTAAAAACGTAGCAATACAATATAATGTGGGCGAGCAAACAGTGCGTGATATTAAATCTAATAAAGAACACCTAATAAAATATGCGGCTAATTCTGATAGTGCCAGTGGTTTATCAAAACGAAAAACGATGAAACCAGCAACCTATCAAGAATTAGACAACGCCATGGTAACTTGGTTTAATCAGCAAAGAAGTGCGGCAATTCCCGTTTCAGGAACCATTTGTGCAAGTAAAGCAAAATTTTTCTTCGATGCACTGGGAATGGAAGGTGAATTTAATGCGTCTTCAGGGTGGTTGACGAGATTTAAAAAGCGCCATGGTATTCGTCAAATAAGTATGCACGGAGAAAAGCTAAGCAACGATGAAGTCGCAGCTCGGGCTTTCGTAAAAGACTTTGTTTGTTATGAGAGTGAAAATTTACTCCCCGCACAAATATACAATGCCGACGAAACTGGTTTGTATTGGAAATGTCTGCCAACAAAAACGCTTGCTTCTGTGAAGGAGCGTCAAGCACCAGGTCACAAATCTTCGAAAGAACGTTTAACTGCTATGTGTTGTGCAAATGCTGACGGTACCCATAAAGTAAAGCTTTGTGTTATTGGGAAGGCAAAAGACCGCGGTCTTTAAAGGAACGGATGTTTTAAACTTGCCTGTAGATTATTTCAATCAAAAGGGTGCGTGGATGGATAGAGCAATTTTTAAAGAATGGTTTGATAAAAAGTTTGTGCCCCAGGTAAAGACGCATCTCCAATCTCTTGGATTACCTCAAAAAGCTGTACTGCTATTGGACAATGCTCTCATCTCATCCTCCCGAATTAACGTTAAATCAAGCGATGGGCAGATTATTTGTAAATATTTACCACCAATGTAACAGCCCTGATTCAGCCGATGGATCAGGGCGTGATAGCCACAATGAAACGTCATTATCGTAGTGGTTTGCTTCAAATAGTGAGTGATGAACATTCTGATCTAAAAACGTTTTGAAGAACCTAACCTTATTGGATGCAATCTACGAACTGGAAAAGGCCTGGGGCAAAGTGCGGTCAACAACACTACAAAAATCTTGGAAGAAAATATTCCGTTATGATGAAGATCAAAATGAAGACATTGATTCTGACGACGACGATGCTGAGTTTAACATACCACTTGCCGAACTGCGTAGCATTTTACGTGCCCAGAATAGATGCGAAGATGTTGACATACAAAACATTGAAGAGTGGTTGCATATTGACGAGTCTTTACCAGGGTACATGACACTTACAGAAGAGGATATTGTTAATCGCATTTGTGACAATGTGGAAGAAGGTGGAAGTAGTGACAACAATTCATACGGAGATCTTGTAATCGAAAACCGAATTCCACACTCCCGTGCAAGGTCTTTTGGAGTACTTAGAGCAGCAGGGCAATGAGTTGTTACCTATAAAACTTGCTTTACATAATCTTCTGCCGACATTAGTGCAAAGCAATAGGAATACAAAACAATCAACAATAAATGATTATTTTGGAAAAGATTAAAATGAATAGATCACAAATCACATTAAATCATTAAACGAGTGAAAAATTAAGAATTACTTTTCATTTTCTTGTATTTTTGGTTGTTTCTTCTAAATTTCATACTTTTTGTTTGTTGTGTATTTAAATCCGTACATTTATAGATACGTGTCTACATGTAACGTACAGATATCTTTTTAAATATGTATTTTGTACATTCAGAATTTAGAGAAAACTTACAAATAGATACATATACATAAATATAGAGTTTTTTGCGTTTCGTCTTACCATTTATCTGTGATTCCCGATTATCCGTGATTTCCGATTATCCGTGCACCCCTTCCCGGTCATTACCCCGGATAATCGAGAGTGCACTGTATGTGAATGTATTTCTTTTTTTTTTGTTACTTTATATTATCTTGGCTGAGTAAATATAGTGAGAAATGCCCTGAGCATAATGTCATTTTAGCCCCATAAGTTACACTGAATGGTTATTATATTTCTCCAAAATATGAACCCTAAAAAAGTCATGATTTGGTAAAAAAGAATTCCAGTTTTAAAAAAGATTTTTTTAAACTATTTCTTACATTTCATTTTTTCTTCTTCAAATGTTGTAGAAATTTAGGAGATGCATTTATGGCTAAAACATCAAATTCAATCCTTTCTAATAGACATAGGATATTATTTTCAACACTTTTGTTAGGACCGTTAAACCTTCTGTACACCCATCATTTTTGCATAAATAATATTCATTTACTCCTTAATAACATTAATTTCAGAAATGTGGGAGGAGTATAGCGTATTCATATAAATGAAAGTTATTGTACCTCACCATAACAATATCTGTTTTCTATGTCTGTTAGAAATTGTAGAAGTTTGATGTTTTAGCAATGAATGACCCTTATAAACATCTACAAATAAAAAAAAAGAAATAAATATAAGTAGTTTTCAAAAAGAAAAATCTTCAAAAATTCTCTTCAAAATCACCAAAACTATGACTCTCTTAGGGTTGATATTTTCGAGAAATATAATCCATCCAGTGTGACTTACAGGGCAAACAAGAATGAAATTATGCTCAAGGGCATTTCTCACTACATTTACCCAGCCAAGATAATATAAAGTAACAAAAAAAAAGAAATACATCCACATACTTACTTTCAATATTACATCAGAAATTTTAAATATTGAATTGTTTTAGGTATTCGTCATCGTATAACACCAAAAATGATGTACGGCAAGCAGTTTTTTGTATAACTTGTTGAAGGGCTCAACCCTATTGATAGGGTTGAGCCTTAACCCTATTGTGTTGATAAAAAAATTAAAAAAAAAATATATCTTACCAAATTCTCGTACTTCCAGTGTGTCAGTTGTGTTTGCAATGTATCTCATCAAAAGATGAATATGCTTACACATATTATATTTTACTGAGCAGTCGACACACGAACAGCAGTATTGATGAATACAGATTTTGCATTCAGTACATGTGAGCTGACATTTACAGTTTTCTTTAATTTTTTGTACTAAATAGAGTTCTTCTGACGTTTCTGAGGCAATATTCCATCCATTTTCACATGGGATCACTAAATCATCCCTTAAACTTAAACTAGTTTTGTGACGAGATCGTATTAACTGTAGCTTACTACTGAGTTTCCCCTTGTTGATGACTATTAATCTGTCAATGCATTTGTCTCTAACAAACCGCATTATCGCATTAATTGCTTTATCGAGTCGTTTTACTTTTTTTCCTTTTAAGTAAGTATATTTAAGTGTTTTGTACATACGTTCGAGGTGCATGTTAGCGTTTATGCCCGCACCAAGCCGGTGGCAGTATGCCCAGCGCTGTGTGCACTTCATGTAATAACTAGCAAAATAGTTCGCAAATTCTGCTGTATCTGGATCTTCAAGTAATATGGTATACAACTTCTTAATCAAAGTATTAAAAGTTACACTATCTCTTTCTTCCAAAATTGTCCTTACATTTTGATAGACAAAAGCCTGAAAATTAAGAAAAAGTGTTACTGCTATTAAAGATTAGATAAAACAGTCATGATCTTAAGCTGTACAGTATATCTGTTTTACTTTTCTCTTCATTTGCAATGTTCTGATATATTCCAATATCCTTCCCAAGTTACAAAGTAAATTTACAATAATAACATTATATCTATATTTAAATTGATAATTCTTACCAATCAAGAAATTAATTACAATAAGA
This sequence comes from Protaetia brevitarsis, assembly GCA_004143645.1. Classification (NCBI taxonomy): domain Eukaryota; kingdom Metazoa; phylum Arthropoda; class Insecta; order Coleoptera; family Scarabaeidae; genus Protaetia; species Protaetia brevitarsis. The sequence continues at coordinate 495,737 of RXPK01000278.1, forward strand.
CCATGTAAAAAAATCGTATTTAATAAAATAAAATAAAAATATAAATGAAACACATTTCCAATTAGAATACAATTCTATACATTAATCCGAATTATTATAGAATAGAGATATTAGAAATATAGAATTGTCTTGTAATTAGGAATGTGTCATTTAAATTTTCAAGGTCTTATTTGTAATTATTTTTTTAAATTGGTAAAAATTGCTAATTTAAGTATAGAAATAATGTTATTATTGTAAATGAGCTTTCTAGCTTGAGAAGGATATTGGAATATATCAGAACATTGTAAATAAAGAGCAAGTAAAACAGAGATGGACCATATAGCTCAAGATTGACCGTTTTATCTCCTTTAAATTCAATATAAAGTATAAATGTGTGATTATCATTAATGCTGTTAATTAATGAACTCGTCAATCAAAAAATACCTGTTTTTCTTTGTTTTTAATTTTTGGTAAGTTCTTACGCCATGCTTGATCAACATGCCATGTGCAGTATAATCTAAAATAAATGGCACATTGACTACAGATTTAATTAAACTGAGCTATATTTACCAACCTTAATTTTGGTGGAGACATTATCTCGACCCATGCATTGTAAAATGAATCTGCCATGTCTGACATAAACACATTAGGGCTAAGTGTAGTTTCAAGCTGTACTTTTACAAAGTGAAAAAATACTTTTAAAACTTCTTTGTCAGATCGATTTGAGATTAGGAAACTGCAAGGAAAGCCTTTCCGAATGTCATCAACAACAAGTAGTGTTATTAGTTCGAAATCATAATTATTCATCCCATGAGTTCCATCTATGCAGATACAGTCTGTTCCATACATTTTTAACATTTCACATTGTGCTGCAGTCATAATAATGAGGAAAAAATCTTCTTTTCTTAGTAGCGGCCATTCTTCATCTTCACAGCCCTGAGGTTTATAAAATAAAACGGTGTCTCCCTTACTCTGCATCTCATTAATCCAGGATTCAACACTTATCACATCATTCTTATGTCTTACTGATTTCGAACTTAAGTTGAAACATGATTCTATGTTATAAAGATCCTTTTTTGTAATAAGATGCAGACGTTTCAGTTCTGAATCAGTTATGGAATCTCTAATTTCATCCAAGATGTCATCAAAAGACACTTTAAATGCAATTTTCATAGCTAAATAATCCCTTTCTACTTTAGATAAATTCAAATGACCAATGTCATTTTTATGCCCAACATGCGTTTCGATATGTGTTACTTCACAACTGCCATTATTAAGCTTCTTCACTTTTAAACTTGCAGGACATAGTCTATTTATTTTTTGACTTCCTAATATTTTTAAATGGCGAATATTCTTGCCTTTGGAGACATATTTTCCTGATGACATACATAATCTATAGATACATGTGTTTTACACGTTTTTCGAGATTGGATTACATATTGTGAGTTACTAGCATTTTCAAAAGTAAGCTTCCAAGTATTAAATTCTTCCTCCGTTTGAAACACCATTTTTGTATTCGCAATTGAAATATTATGAAACTCTCTGTAATGTTGTAGAACGGTCTGCTTTTCTGCAACGAAGTTGCTACATATTGCGCATTGATTTTGGGCCTCTCCATTGCCTTCGTTCTCATTATGTATTTTTTTTAAATGAAATTTTTAATGCTTCGAATAATTAAAATTTCTGTGGCATTTCTTACAAGTAAAATTGTAAGTTCTATTTTTTCTCACTTGGAGAGAAGCTAAATAAGCATTATTCTCCGGATGAAATTTTTTGATGTGCTTTCTTAAATTACAGACGTCGCTAAATTTTTTAGTGCATTCCATACATGTTTGCACATCCATTATTATATAAATTGCTTTGAATTACCGCCTCGAGATTTGACAAATTTTCGGTCCGTCACCAATTAAAAACATTTTATAGCTCCACTTACTTCGCTCCAAATCGTCGGTCACTTGATTTCTTGACTGCTCAATGCAATATAATGTGTGAGCATCAGTAAGCATATTGATCTTTTGATGAAATATATTTTATGCATCACTGAGGAACCCCAAGCAAATTAATTAACTTGATGACCGAAAATGGAATTATTTTATGCGAGTGCAATTATTTATTTAATTACATCACATGTAAATTTTCATAAATTGTAATGACTAATAATGTTTCTAATAAATAAATTTGTTAATATAATCAGATGTTAAGTTTTTTTTTCCTTCTTAATGCCCCGAGATAATGATATACGACAAATAACTAGATTTGTGGTATCTTGACATGAACACTAATTTTGCTTTGTCACCACATTCAAAATTGGGAAATAACTAACTACTTAGCAAACTCCAATATAAAAACAAACCACTGCTTTATTCAATTTTATTACATAAAATCTTTACAATAATGTAATGAATTTGTTCAATTTTATACATATTGTTAATACATCCTAAATACTCAGAAACATTTTCTGTGAGCCTAAGTATGCAGTGATCCTTAACAGGCCCTTGAGGACTGTAATTACTTCTTTCTACAAAAGTTCAACTTCAGTACTACTTTTTACGGCCAATCTGTCTTACCTATTTTTACCATACAGTAAAATTTCGAATAGTAATCCCTATACATCCATACCAATTAATTCTCTTGTAAAACTAGGCTACCCATTTCATAATCGGGGCTTCTCACCTTGCACTAACATGAACTACCTTTTGCATTCACTTGCGGCCTTATCATTACTTTTAAGTATAACACATTATCTTTCAATAATATTAAAGATATCTGTTTTTCATTTTAATAATGTTTAACTTATTTCTATCTTCAATGGATCCTTACAAATGAAATACGAAAATTCAAGTTGTGATCCATTACACCAATGTTATTAATCAATTCCAGTAACTGATTACTTGTATTAATATTGAAATTAATTTATATTTCACTTTACACTATCGTACCTATAACCAAAAAAGTTTGCGTAAACACTAAATTAATTCTTATATTTTTTCTTGCCTACGAATACGAATGACTTCTTCAATAAACAATGTATACTTTAATTTGACACAATACGAATGACTCTTCAATAACATACGACTGACGATTGCATTATCGATATACAAACTGTGGCGTAACTACATACGTCACTGTGATGTCACTATCGAGTACGGAAAATGACTTCCGAATCATTAGACGCTTGTATATATTAGTAGGTGTTGATAACATTGTACGATGTACATATTGTTGCAGAAAACAAGAAACTGAAATCAATCCATTGTTTATTCTATAATAGAAGGTTATGGGTAAGGCAATGTGTTTTATTCATGGTATGATCTAATACAATTGGCATTGTTTTAGAGGCTACAAGGAAACGCCATAAGAGCGCCACAACCGAAGATATGAAAAAAGCCATAGGGTTGTACCTAGCATCAGCCAAAGCTAGACTTAAAAATTAGTATCTTTAATTTTTATTGGCTTATTCAAATAAAATGATAAAAATAGATGCCAGAATTATTGATTATTAACTTGTACGGTGAGTGTGAAGAAACAAGTTCTTCCCTTTTAGACAACTCCAGATATGTTGTTTTAACTTTTTGTTATCGACGTTATACATTCTAAATAACCAAGATATATAGGTTACTGTCTACGAATAACTTTAGTTCATTTTGGCAAATTAAATATGATTGTATAAAAAATCTCAATTTTCATATAAATATATAAATATAATTACAAATATTTGTTGTTAGGGTATGGACAAACACTTCATTTTCATCTGATTTCACCCTATATGTAACATTCAGGAAGTTAGGGATCTACTAACATTTATAAATTAGATACACTATATACTCACGTGTAAAAAGATACTTACGATAGCACAAGCAACAATAACAGATATACCGCTACACTAAATGCACATGTCAGTATGTGTTGTTCAAATTGATATCGCTCCTTGACATATACATTGTTGGTGGCGCTATCTATTAATGCGGTGAAATATTAGAACTATTGCAGCATCTCTACCACCGTGGCGTCTTTCCCGCATTTACTCTAAATTGGTCCGAGTCCCGAAGGTGAATACGAGTAAATTATTTCTGTGTTTGCAACTTTTTGAGACGGATCAAATCTTAAAATTGTATACATAATCCTCAGCAGAAACTTCCACTACATACAAATAAGTTAGATTCAAGAAAAAGATGTGTTCAGAGATGACAATGGGATTACCGGAACCTTGTCAGCGAGTACCGCGCTCGTGAGGGAATTGGCGACGAGATATTGGCAATTCAGGTTGTGATCTCCGAAGCGTGTTGTGCTAATAAAGTTAGTGGTATATTTTTTATAAAGTGTCTAACCCTTGGGCAAAGGGGCCCGACATGTGGGGAAAGTCGCGATATTATATTTTTTAAATGAAGGTAGGAATGAGCATAAGAATAACTCACCTTCATCAAACACATTTTCTTCATTGACGGTTTTTTTGTTTTCTTCTACACTGTGAAGGAACGCTCAAAGATGGGGCTGTCTCATTAACGATTTGTGACACCGCTAATTCCTTCTCAGTGTCAGGTAATCATGATACAGTTTCTACCATTTGTGAGTGTGGTAGCAATAGGAGGTCATCAAAGTATATGTATTTTTGACGTTTCTTTGCAGAACTTTCAGAAAGAATTTTTTTTGGAGGACTACTTCTCGCGAAATAATCACGAAAAGAGAACTCCATCTCTTTTATATTTCCTTTCTTGAAAACAGAACAGAACATTGATTAACCCTTCATGTTTCTTGCAGGTATTTAGCAACGGAAAACTCATTTAAAACTTCACATATTCAGTACTTGCTTGCAGTTTATACTCGCAATAGTCTGAATTTTGTTACACTATTTGGGAATGCTCCGACTGAGGAAACATGGCTGAAAATAGCCAAAGAGTTTCATGAAAGGACAATTTTCCTAACTATCTGGGAGCCTTTGATGGAAAATATATTCCTAAACGTATGCCGCCAATGTCAGGCTCAAACTGCTTTAATTATAAAAACTATTATTCTGTAATATTCCTAGCTGTGGTAGATTCAGATTACTGCTTCAAATATGTTGATGATTGAGTTTATGGAAAATCGAGTGACTCCAACGTATTTAATAGCTCGTCTCTGGGGAAATACATAGTCGAAAATCGTATCAACACTCCAAGTGATCAACAATTACCTGATAATGATGGCGGTAAACGTGCACCGTTTGTTTTCTGTGGTGACGAAGCGTTTGCAGCATCATCTAGTATTTTACGCTTTTTTCTTAACCGCTATGTGGATATTGAAAAACGTATTTTTAACTATTCTTTGTGTAGGGCAAGACGAATGGTGGAATGTATATTTGGAATATTAGCCAGTAAATTGAGAATTTTCCATAGGAGTTTAGTTGTGAAGATGGAGTTTGTTTTCGAAATAATGAATACAGCGTCTGTACTCCACAATTTTGTAAGAAAAAAGGACGGATTTCGCTTTGAAGATAGACTGTATGAGTTGCCATTTGAAAACATACCAGCAGTGGAATACAAATAATGGAATATTTCGCTAATTACTAATCCCCGCAAGGTTCAATCTACTGGCAATATGATACAGTGTAATTATCTACGCTATTGAATAAATAAAATTATCTTAACCTTACCTTATTTTACTTTATCCTGCAATTCCAAATTGAGATATCATATATCATTCTTGTAAATACATATTATGTGAAATAAAGTTCAATGACATGATTTCTAGCATTTTGTCCATACATTTCAAGAATTTCATTTCAAGTATTTGATTTTGCAAATTTTTCCAATTTCTCTTGAACAATATTTTCATGTAATTCAATGCCAGCAGCTAAACAGATATTATGAAGCACACAGCAAGTATTAATAACAGCGTCCATAAATTTATGATTATATCTAGTACGTCGTTCTTTCAATAAGCACCAAAAATTTTGTTCTAAGAACTCGTACGCATTTTTCTATACAGTTCCTAGCTGATGCGTGTGCTCTATGCATCTTTCTGCTGGTGTATTTGGTAAAAGAATTTGCTATTGGAGCCCATAAATGCGGTTGCAGAGGATAACCAATTTCCGAATCATCTGAATCTCCTAATAGCTAGCGGTTTATATCATCATTTCGGTGTAAATTACTTAAAATAATTTTGAATGACTCAATGTCGCCAAATAAATGCATCATGTGTTCCCCCCGCATGTCTCGCATTAACATTAAGTACCCGAAGATTAGCATCACATATTTATATCTCTATTTTCTCAATTCGTTTCTGTTGGGAACCTACAAGTTCATACTATGCACGGAATTTCACTATAGTAATTTTACAGTTTCAATCAGCACCAATTGACGCTTGTCGTATAATGAATTTGCAAAATTTGATTTAACAGTAACCAATTGGAACCTTCCTTCGGTTGTGTGCGCTTTCCTTAATCTTGTACAGTTCACTTTCCAACTTTTAGAATGATGATATTCCCATCGAGAGTGAGGATAGCGCTCAGATATATAATTGTAGTAAAAGGGACTCTCTGTAAAGGAGACACTTCGTAAGGAGGCTCCCTTGGAGCCCCTCTTGGGGTCTCTGTTAGAGTTAATAAAGAGGTTAAGTGTATTCCTTGCCTTTTAAATAAACCCTGCACGTGTAACCCGTAATGCGCATAAGGTAGGTACAATTATTATTATCTATATATAATAAATATTAACTTGTCAAGCGAGTACATAACCCTGTGTTCACTCAAAATGAGTTAGATAGTCAGTTCAAGAATCAAACGTTGTATTAACTTACTTTGAAACCCGCATAAAAAGAAAAGTTGCCCCTAAAAAGAAAGAATGTCTTGATTTAATTACAAGACATCCAAATTTATTTGTAGAAAATGATTGGGTGCAAGTGAAAACCGAAACATGTAATTTTATTTTGAATCTTTTCTTTACGATTTTCTTATCAAATATTTTTATTTTATTTGTTTCAACGTCCAAACGTATTTCGTTTGTATATAGAATTTTCTCTAGATCCAGGAAATAAAATACTTTTATTTAATGATTGTTTTATTGAAAATTAAACACTGACACACGGCAATATCTCAAGATTCTTTCAGGCAGTCTTATATCAGCGATGAAATCCTGCATACTCCCATATATCTATTTTACAATGTTAAGCTCACGCCCGATATTTCTTAATTGTATAGTGAATCCGATGCTGCGCTTCGAGTAAGACGTGTTTTACATGTCCGCTTGTCTGCATATGTTTAATATGGTTCTAACACGCGCTGGGAAAGAAGAATTTGTTGATTTAACCAACAATACATTGAAGACCTATCGAAACAATTTAAATATTGGTGAGAAAATATCATTAATTGATTCTATATCTGATAAACTTAAACACTCACTGAAAATAATTACTGATCATTATGACACAAGAATAAAAAGTCTGGGAGAAGAAAATATGAAATTACAAATTGATATGCAAGGTTCTAAGTAGGCTCCTTAAACATTTATCTGCCGATGGATGAATTTACAATTTTTCGATGGGTACTCCTGATGTTGTGAGAAAATTTTGAAAGGAAATGTGTAAATACACCATCTTGCCCCACCATGGGAGCAAGATTGGTTTCCAGGTGAGTTAAGAATGGGTTGTAACATAAATCTAAGTAATAGGTAAAAAAAAATATATTTTATTCTTAAAAACATGTAGGAACAAAGCTGAAACTCTTTAAAGCAGAACTACTTAAAATTAAAAAATACAATAACGATAAGAATATTAAACTTAATCTTCACAATTGAGACAATAGAAGATGAACGTATCCACATTACTCGCACATGTACATGATGATACATGATTGGAGAGTTAATTCCCGTAGAGGATCCAGTACGGAAATGTTTAATTTATTTGTTAAAATTAATATATATGCGTCTTCTTCCTAACTATAATGAAGCTGATCTAAATAACCTTCAGAATGTTATAAAGGTACATCATGAAATGTATATAAACATCTTTAAAGTAGATCTTACGCCAAAATACCATTTCTTAGTACACTATCCTAGTGTTATCCGTAAATTGGGTCCTTTGAAGAGATTGTGGGTAATGCGACAAGAAGCGAAACATAAGCAAGCGAAGTTTTTTTCAGTGTTATTACTTCTCGAAAAAATGCTAAGAGTACAGCTATTAAGTGGCAGTTTAAATTAGCAAGTCATATATATTCCTTAAAGAATAAATGTCAGTTAGGACCACCGTTAGGTGAATATTTGGATCTTAGTTTTAAAGTTGTAGATGTTAATTTCAGCCAGGTAAAACTTGAACAATGTGTTTTCAAAAATGTATTAACTTGTAGAAAGGTATACATGTGTAATACCAAATATAAACAAAATGATGTCGCCGTAAAGGATACGGATGAAGTTCATTTATATTTGGTAGATTATACAGTTTGGATTAATAAAAACTATTATTTTCTTACAAAAAAGTTAAAAATTCAAAAAATTGACGAGCATTACTTATCTTTTGTAGTAGAACAAGTAAACTCTAAAATTACCAATATCGTAAATTGTCATACTCTACATACAGTATCCATCTGCTACTCTAATTACTTTGTTTGACAAAACGCTTGTTGTAAAATTGAAACCTCCGTTTTTGTGAACTGTTTATGTTAATAAATTTCTATTTGGCGGCTTCATGTCTTTTAATAAATTCTGGTATTTATTACATACATATACAGTGAGGTCGTAAATGGTCCCCCTCCCTGATAACTTTTGAAATGTATGAGATAGAGCAATGAAACAAAAACCAAGTGAAATTATAGATAATTTGTGATTTTTTGCCTATAGAGATACGCATATGGCTTCTGATGTAAAATAGAGGGCGTAGCTATCTTTAAAATTTTAAATAGGAAGTAATTTCATTTAGAAGCTCATTTGGAAGATGGCTTATAACTTTTATGGCAATGCGAACAGTTTTACGATTTTCGAAATTTTTACCAACTTATTCAAGATTAATAATTGGAGTACTTACGTTACTTTTTCTATAGCCCTCGTATTCAGATTGTGGTTTATGTGACTTAGGAAGCGATTGCTGTAAAAATATGACATATTTTACAATATGACGTTTTTGCAAAATTTAGCAAACGTGTCTTATCTGTCAGTGTATGTGTCATGTGTGTGGGTGTCTATGTTACAGATTACTGTAATTACAGGTTTCTGTACGCTATATCCAAAAAGCGAATTTACCTCTTCTATCTAAACTGATTGAAAGAATTGTGGATCAACAAATTCGTCATACTTACATGTGGTACCGGTGTTGCCAGTGCAACAGTCTGGTTTTCATTCTGGATATATTTGTACCACCGCACTGGCACACGTTACCGACGAGATATTTGTTGCTACTGATGACGATTTAATTACTGTACTGATTCTTCTTGATTATTCAAAAGCTTTTGACACACTTAATCATGCTCTACTCCTCTCTATCTTACGCTACATTGGGTTTTTCGAAAATACTATCAACTTTTTTGCGTTCTTATTTGAGTAACCGAACCCAACAAGTCGCTTATGAGGGATCGTTATCAGTACCTCTCGTTATAAAGTCAGGTGTTCCACAAGGAGGCATATTTGCACCACTTCTGTAGACTATTTATAGCTCTAATATTATCAAATGTCTTAGGTTTTCTAAATATCACATGTATGCTGATAATACCCAGTTAATCTATTAAAATATTTGCTCTACCTTTACGGATGGGCATATCTATGCAGTAATCGAATGCATAGTCAATAGTGAAAACGGTTCTAGAGCAGTAGTTATATTAGTGCCTGAGGTTTTACAAAATTACATTGCAATATTATTGATAAATCGAGGAAAGTATATTCCACCGAACAATGAGTATGTTTTTGCTACTCCTGGAAGTAGTATCAAATGGGGTAAAAGAGACGTAGCTATCCGATCTCTAGCAAGTAAAATAAATTTAGAAAATCCTCAGTCCATATCAAGTAATAAATTGAGGAAGCATATTGCGACCGTTATGCAAATACTCACTTTAACCGTTGACTGAAGGAATACATAAAGACTCGCAACGTAATACCTTTAACGGTGGCTGCTGGCCTACCCGACATATAGATGGCTCAGCGCGATCTCGGGTAGACCGGATAGGTCAATCTCGCTTGAGCAGCGGTAGAGTACTGCATTGAGAGTGATTGTTCAGACGGTACTACCTACTAGTGTTAAAATGAGTTTCTCCGGCAACGTGTGTTGTTATTATAAATTGTGGTCAACACCGATTAAAGGACAAAAGTGTTAGCTATTTGTAAATTCCCTATAAAGACAAAAGAACGCGTAAAGAGTGGCAGAAAAACTGTGGAATATTGAAATTGCGTTAGGACATTAGTGAATTGGCAGATAAAAGAATTTGCGAAAGACATTTTCTAGAATGTCATTTAAGTGTAAAATTCAAAACGCAAGTTACTGCGACAAACTGCCTGTACCTAAAAGATATGACGAACAAGGTAAATGCAAATTCTTTAAAACTACATACATTAAATCTGAAATTATTCATACTATCATTGAAAAAAACAATTTTCTTTATTATTCTGTGTAAGATGATGAAGAAACATTTATTACTCCAGTCAGCCTTCGAAACGTCAGGACTAAAAATACGGTTGCAAAAGAAGAAGAAAACCGGATAGTTGTTCCAATACCGATTCTGAAAGTTCCGTATTTTTCAACTGGATTCTATGAGTGGACGAAATAGAAGTGTTTGTAGCAGCAGTAATAGTAGTGCTATAAGCGAAACGAGTACTAAACATGTCCCCCCGAAAGAAATTATCTTCGATGGGAAATGTAAAAGTTTTAAGCAGTAAGATAGAAGTATTGAAAAGAAAATATAGATCTCGCTGCCAGGAAACATACAGGCTTAAACAACGAAAAAAATCTTTTTCTAAGGCAGCTGTCATTGAAAATTTATTAATAAATAAAAGTGAAGCTGTGAAGACGTTAATAAAGATGCAATTTTTTCCACAGCAAACGTTCTAAATGGACTAAATCCGAGAAACAGCTAGCTTTTCCCTCTTCTATAAATCTCCAAGCACATATTCGTTTATGATTAAAAGGTTGAGGTATGTCTACCATCTGTTAGAACCATAACAGTCGTGGTTACAAGTGCTAAATTTGAAAACTGGCATGAAAAACTACCCTTACAAAACAGCTAGAATTGAAGCCAAATCAATGACAGAGCGCGAGAAAATGTGCGTTGTGATGTTCGATGAAATTATATTAAAGAAAGAATTGCAGTACAATAAATACCAAGATGTTGTAGAAGGCTATCAAGATCTTGCAAATTTTGGAAAGCAAGTGAAGTTAGCGAATACTGCACTCGTGTTTCTTGTGCGTGGCCTTCTTTCATAATTGGAAAATTCACTAGCTTTTATACTTCTGCAGGACCCGTTACCAGTTTATCCTTGAAATCCATCGTTGAAGATGTTGTAAAAGAATTAAGAAGCATGTCTTTTAATCTCTAGTATTATGTGTGACAAGGATCTAATAAAAGAAAAACAATGGAAATGTTAGGTGCTACAGTGGATGACCCAACAATTAAAATCGACAGCAAAACCGTATTTACTTGCTTTGACGCTCCACATTTAATCAAATCGTTAAGAAATAATTTCATGAACCCTAAATTGACATTTATGGTTAATAAGAAGCTATATCTTGGAATGACATTGTACAAACGTACGAAATAGACCAAAAGGCAATACTACAAGAGCAATGCTGAAAATTAGAGAGCCGCATTTAAACCCCACAAGTTTTCAAAAAATGCGTGTCAAATACGCTGCCAAGTATCTCTCATTCAGTTAGCAGCTGCAATTAAAACTGTTAACCACACCAATGAACTGCAGAGTGTACAGCTTCAAAACTGCAGATTTTATAGAAAATGTCAATAACATCTTTGACGCCTGAACAGTAGAGTGCTAAGTGATGCAAATCCCAATAAAATGCTTTATCCATATATAAAGACACGCCAGAAAAAACTTTGTTGAAAGGATTAACCTATTTTAAAAATATTGAAGTTTTTGAAAATGAGAATGGTTCTAGACGAAACAAATTTTACTGTTTACAAGGCATGATATGGACAATACGATCTATATTACTGCTATGGTCAGAATTAAAAAAGAGAATATAAAATATTTATTAACAAACTTTTTAAATCAAGATCGTTAGAAAATTTTTTTTCCGTTGTAAGAAGTAGAGGAGGATACAATCCCACGCCTACTGTTACGTCAATGCCGTATAGCTATCCAGCATAATACGAATATTCGGTTGCAAATGACTGCAAATAGTAGCAATTGCGACGCAGATGAGGCCGATATTCTAGAATTAGCTGATGCAGCAAACACTCAGCATGATGAACATTAACTTTGAAACTACAGACAATGTTGATGAAGTAGTAAATGTAATCACCACGAACGAAGAGAACAGCGAGGACGAGAGTGACAGCGAAACGTTCTCACGATAAATAACCCAAATGCAACGTTGGAAACTTGTTCTGTGGTTTACGTTGCAGGTTATTTAATTTCACCACAGTTTTACGAAAAAAACACTGCGAAGATTGTGCTGTAGCACTTCTGAAGGAAAATAGTGAAATGTTAGAGAAACAGTGAGGCTTTGCTTTTAAATAAAAACTATGGCTGTCTAGCACTATTACATTTTTAAAACGACCGCAGATACTTTTGTAGAGGTTGTATCATTTATGTTGAATAAATTTAATGTATTATTTAATAAATTTAAATGCTGCGAAAATGTGGGAAGAGAAGTCGAATATAATATTATGCATCACAGACAATGGGTACATGATAAAAATATCCAAACTGTTTAGACCACCGCAAAAGTATCATTCAATCACTTATTAAAATGAAAATTTTTAGAAATTTAAAGTGGGAAACTGATTTATTGACATCCAAAGTAAAAAATCTAAGGTTATTTTACCCTAAACTCACCGCAAAGTGCGAATTTTGTCGTAATACATACATCGGCATAAAATAATTTTTATTGTACAAAACGTATTATGTATTGAATTGTTTATGCTTTTCATCATAATATAATAATAATATTAAATAATCTGTTGTTTCTTAAACTCTGAAGTATATTTTAAATTGAAAACAATTTCATATTGATCACATTTTAATTAGCAGTTTGAGTTTGTATAATTAAGTAAATATTTCATATTTCAGTTTTCTAGAAAGTTGGTGAGTGGTAATTAACTATTTGCTATTTACCATTTCGATAAAGTGGTATATCGATATGCTAATATAAACAGTGTTAATTACAAATAATACATTTCTAGAAAACTTTAAGATCTAACATTTATTTAATTATACAAATTCCAACTGTTTCTAATTAATATGTAATTAATACGTATGATAGTTTTAACTTGATGCATGATGAGTGTCATGACAAATATAAGGCCAATAATAGCATTCTAGAAAATTGTAAATATTTACTTAATTATATCAATTCAAACTCTTTCTAATTAATATGTAGATAAGATGAAAATGTTTTAATTTGATATGTATTACTATCAAATATTTGTGGATTGTAATTATATATGCCCTTTATAATATGTAAATAGAGATTGTTTTTTGAAAAGTATTTATTATTATTATTTATTATTTTTTGTAAGCATTAAAAAAAAATACCTCCTTTTCATATTGTTATTTTTCTTCTTTTATTATTAAAATAAATAACCAACTAAAGATTTAAAATATTCAAATAATTCAGTATTGTATCAGTAGTCATATTAAATAAAATAATAATATATCATTTTTGGCCCGATCAGTTTACATATACATACGTAGCGTTAACGATGACCACACGAAGCTTACGTTCAAATTTCAATATTCTTTTACTTTATTCGTTTAGCCAAAATGACTCACAGGGACGATTGCTGATTGCACAGCTGATAGCAAGTTCACTTAAACTTCCAACTGTCTTGTAGTGGCGCCACTATCCAATAATACAGTTTGGGGGCAGAATTAGGACTGGGGAGAGCGGGGATAGCTGTGCGAGAGAGAATAAAGAGAGATATCTATCTGCCACATACTTTAGGCCTAGGTTGCGAGTCTTTATGTATTCCTTCAGTCAACGCTTTAACCAAAGATGAAGAGAAACAGTTTTCTAATTTCATGGGCCACACTCTAAAAACTCACGAAGAATTTTATGAGTGAGTTTATAAAAGTATATAGTAACTATTGGTTCTTTCTTTCTGATCACTTCTCATATGCTTTAGACTGCCAGTAGACCTTTATCAAACGGCAAAGGTATCTAAACTGTTACTAATGATGGAAAAGGGAACAACTCCAATGGAATATGAAGGAAAAAGAAACACATTTTGATTCCAATCTGGAATTTGCTATAGAAAATGATGGTAAGTCTAATAACGTTATGTTACTATAGGAAACATGAAAATGTTTCAATGTTTCGACTAATACACGCATAAATTATATTTATTTGATGGTCTTTTGGTGTTGAGATATTTGAGACACTCATATATACTTGGAATATAATAAAACTTATCGACTTCAATTGTAATGTATAATATTGTTGACTAGTACAGAGAAGAATTCATTGTAAAAGAGAAAGTTGGTAATTTCATTAACTCCAATGTATATATAATAATTTAGCTGTTTGTCAAACATTGCAGACGATGATGTGATACTTTTTAACAAAGCCAGCCAGTAACTCTTGATGAACTGTTTAAAAACTACATCTTCCTCCAATGAAACGTGCGAGAAAAACGAAATAACATCAAAGACACCTTTTCTTTTGTGAACATCATCAGGGGTACAAAATTACCTCACAATTTTGTCTTAGTGTCGTTGGATGTAATTCTCTCTTTTTACGAACTTCCCCATTGAATTGCTTGTTACAAAGAAACGATGATCTCTAGTGAACCATACACCACAATATCCAAAAACAATTTCATCGAACTGTTGAAGTTTATCTGTGGGAATTGCTACTTCTCGTTCAATGGGCACTACTACTTACAAACATTTGGAACCCCATGGGTTCCCCTATGGAGTCCAATTTTGGCCCTTATAGTGATGGATTCTCCTCTAGATAACATAATACTAAACTTCCTTTTCAGCTTCCTATTATCTTTAATATGTTGATGACATTATTTGTGTTTCCCAGTGACATGCTGGATACTTACTCTCTCAATTTATTTAACTCTTATAATCCACACTTACAATTTACCGCTGAAATGGAGATTGGTGGCAGCGCTAAAGTTATTAGATCTGATAATAACGTGATGAAGGTGGATTGGTATCAAAAACCCCCTCGACTGGGAGATTTCTTAACTTTCACTCCAACCATCCTCTAAATCAAAAGTATAACACACTGTCATTGCCATGAAAAACCGGGTCACACACATTAGTGACCAAGAATATCTTAACACGAATTTATTATTTGAACATTATTATTCTTACAGATTAGCAAAACTGTAAGAATAATTTCTTTTATGTTACCCCGAATATATATTACGGAAAACTAATTTTCTCCTCCATATGTTTTGATGTCCTTACTGATGATGAGGCTCCATCACTTATTTAAATACTAACTTCCACTTATAGAGGGACTTACTCTCAACTGCACTCAACATTTTAAGGACTACAATAACTCCATGATTGCCAAGTATATCTATTGACTGTTTGGTAGTATTTTTTTAAAACAAAAGACAAGGACTCCAATTCTCAATCAGAGTGGGGTTATTTACAAAATTCCCTGTCGGATTGTAACGGCTGTTACATAGGCCAAACAGCTTCAAAACTTTAAAAAAAACAGATTAAACGCAACACAAACGTGATAGCCGGATTGAAACGTCTTGCGCTTAGCCCTTCATTTCAAACTTAGACCATAATTTTGATTACAATAATCGCTATCTTACAAACGGAAAGTATTATAAGAAGAGTTGTTCCTAGAGATGGCATTATAAATGGGTTGTAAGACTCTATCATTTTAAAACGGACACTCAACAACTTAGTAGTATATATTATAACATTTTAAAGCGAAATTCATAACTAGGACTTTATCTTTAGACTTGTATATTTTTTTAATCTATTTCGGACAAACAATTTTTTGTGTATCCATATGTTTTTATTTTATACATCATCATCATTTTATTCTATTTGACGTGTTGACGTAAATTTAACAGGTATTTTATTGCTAGTGCTTCAGTTGTAGTTTTTTCTTCTTTTATATTGTTAATCCGTTATTGTTCATATTATTAATATTTTAGCTACCTCCTGATGATATCAAAACAAATTGACGAAATATTGAGGTTACATGAACAAATAGTTGTTTTTACTTAATCACAGACCGAATTACCCATATAATCATTTTTGTTCCTGCACTAAGTCGCGGGTATAACATATAAATTCACTCGCTCACTCCGTGTGCTTTCCTTCCGAGCTAGGATTATTGGACGTTTCTCGTGGCATCTCAGCTACCTTTTTCTGCTTCTTGTCACACTATGGCGTTCGACGACAGTTTTTTTTTAAGTATTTTATGGAACGTCCTTGCAGATCTTTCTAAATACAATGTTATTATTAGAACTCAGTAGTTTAGTTACACAACGAAATATATTGTCTATTACGGCCAGAATTTTGATAATAAGAGTATCCTCTAGTGCTGGTTAGAACCCATCATTATTACAGCAAAAGTAATCCATGCAGATTATGAAATGCCGAAGACGACGCATTTTGAAATGTCCAAAGGAATGTTGGAACAGCTAAGAACAAACAGAGACGCACCGAGGTAAGCGATGCGGGGCCAGATAAGTGAAGCACAGAAGGAGTGAATGTCAGGTTAGGAGAGGTAACAAAATCATTCATCTAAGTTAGAAGTAAGGTAAAGTCAGGTAAGTGTGTAGTAAAAACTGCATAGTGTGGAAGAAAAGTGTAACAACTGTCACATAATAGACATTTTGATAATTTTTACACATAGAAGTACCGTAATGTATGCCCAGTTGTAAGCCTTCAGTAGATAGGCTTTTTATAATTATCAACTGTTACTTAGAAAAAAAGAAATTTTAAACAGTGTCAATACTACACACTACCCAGCCAAATGGGGTAAGTGTGTAATCGTACGCATTTGTATATATATATAGCATTATCCTTTATCTCGGGCAAGTGTGAATACTATACTGATGCCTTTTAATAACGGTATGATAAAATTTACAAGATATCTAAGTTAGTGAGCGTTAAGAGGATGTGAATTTTTATTGTAAAATAGTATGAGTTTAGACATTAGTAAATATATAACAGAGACATCTTATTTTTATGTTAAACAATTAAAAGATAGCCAATCTACACACTTGCCCCGGTTACACACTTACCTACTTTACCTTACTAGCAATTTTTTGGTGCTTGCGAGAGGTTAAGGCGATGATTGATCGTTTTTACAATAATTATCTTTGTATAATAATTTATAAGGCATACAATTAATATAGCTTCCATTGTCTTTCATCATACTAGACGTGTCTTTGATTCATCTCCCTATTTTTTTAAAGCCTCCACAACCTTCTTGAGGTTTCGAAAATATTAATTTGACCCTTTGAATTTGAACCATTGATTGTATTAATAATAATAAACGCTCTGTTGCGCTTTGCCGGCGAGGGGGGCGCTATTCATAGGCGTGCGCCTATCTCGCGCGTGTAAATTCGGAGAGAACAACTATTCGACCTAAGGTCTCGGGAAGCGGAACAGATTAAAAGGGAATTATTAGACGGGCGAACGGGCGACGGCGGTCGCACTGGAGCCCGGGTATTTAGGTTTATCGTTAAAATCGTAAAACAGAGAAAACACGAAGAAAATCGCGAAAATGAGTATCGCAGTAGGTGCCGGGAAGCGGACGTGCACTGCGGACGAGGATGCGAGACATGGCGGCACTTTCGATCGATTTCGGTTGTCAAAGTGGGCAATTTCGTACGATCGCTGTTAGGTTGAGACGCTATGTGGAAGTGGGGTCGTATGGTCGAAAAACCTTCTCACATGCTTTTCTCTTACGGTTCGAAACCCTTAAATAAGGTCGAAACAGCGAAATTTTTTCTCAATCCAGTCGATTTATAGAGGTGTGTTGTTTCCGAGTAAGCGTGTTTTGATTTGACCGAATTCGTATCATGGCGCCCGTGTCGCCGTGATCGTACGGCGAAACGTTTCCAATTTTTGTGGGACGATTTCGAACGTAAATAGACGTACAAGGAGACATGTAACGAATCGGAAACGTGGACCGGAGAGATTGTTTGGAAGCCTGTATTATTCGTTTGCATATGGACACAAATGGAATAATTCGAGAAATATTTGTCATTTGTGATTGGTATAATTTCATCACCTAATCTGCTATTTGGGGCAACAATAATAGCGATTTAGATAATTTAACGTTTTATTGGAAGGTTGAAAAGGTTTCGTATTATACGCTCAGATATGTTTCTGATTAAAATTATACAGTTGAACATTGGTCGTTGAGGTGTTGAAAACTTGAAAAGACAATAAATGTCGAAACGTCGTTAAATAAGAAATCTTGTTTCAATTGAGCCATAATTCCACAAAAATTAATCGCTAAATATGTGTAAAAAAATGGCTATTACATAAATATTCAAGATTTTAATCAAACGGTAGTACGGCTGAGAAGAGAGGTTGCATTCATGCGATCTTGTAGGAATCAAACAGCAATATGCCAAAGAAGTTTGTATGGGGTGGCGAACCCGATCAGACACCCAAATAAAGGTGAGTTTACATACATTGCGCCGTGCGTGGATCCATCGCTTGTTCCTATTGGTTCATTTTGAAGGAAGACTACGAGCGGGAATTTAATTGCAGCGTTGCAAAAAGTGCAACTGTGCTGAACTTTTTGCAGCGAATATAAAAGGAAATTAGTGTTTTAGAAAAATAATACAGCAACACGAACTGACTCCACTTGAATTCTCATAGGTGCAACATAACCAACATAACGTCTTACAAAGTACGCAAATTAATATTATATAAGGTAGGTTGTGAACATCTGACGGTATGATAATTATAGTTTTTTAACAAGTTTTTGTGAGACAATTATATTTAATTAGATGAAACATGTTAATATTATATTTCATTTAGGTTAAAAGTTGTAGAATAGAACTAAATATTAATATATCAATTAAACACTTTCACAAGCGTTATTGTTATCTCTCCCACCTCCGATTCATTATCTATATTAAATCTCATTGTAGATAGCTACTCTTAACTATCAATGGTTACTACTCTGCCAAAATAACGAATGTAAATACAATACATTGTATTTATATTTGTTATTTTGGCAGAGCAGTAACGAAATCTAAATATAAGGAAAATTCAATTTTGTTCAAATATCCCGCTCCTCAAAAAATAGTGCGAACATTCCCGTCAGAGGAGAAATTGGCTGTGCTTTCAATACATTAAAGTGAAGCTTCTATTTATGTATGTATTGTGTGGACAGTTGTATCTTGGTGATCGCAAACGGCATGATGGATTCTAGTAATTTTGAGTATGAAGGTGAACTATTTAGTACGTCGGAGAGTGAATTTGATCCTGAGGAACACACGGAGTCTGAATGAACTTCTTCAGAAACTACAGGTAAGTAATCTATAACAGATATTGCAATACATTAACCTATGAATTTTATAACATGTTGAGACTCGTTTTTGTGTTAATATGCACATACATATGTATTATTCCTCTTCAACTTGAAAACACCTGTACAGTTCTCATGCACACTAGACATTGTTGGTTAAAGTTAATAAGTAGTGCATCAATATTGGTTTAATTTTTTAGGTGAAGCTGTTGAAACTGCGATTACCCTTAACATAAATGTTGCAAAATCGAATCTTGTTGGCAGAAAACGTTACAGAGAACCGGAAAAGCATAAATCGACGGTACGGAAAAGAAAACGAAATTTAGGCGAAGAATATGTCAGCACTACTGAAGATTAATGCCTGCCAAACACTTCACCAATGTAAATTGTGGTTGTAGAAACAACTGCAATAATAAAAATAACATTAGAGAACGCAAAATTAGCATTTACTAACTTTTGGAAAATCGGGAATTTTAGTGCTCAAAATGCATTTTTATGCGGAATAGTAAAGCAAGAAAAACCAAAGATTCATCGTCCACGTAATCATAGTCGAATTGAAAAAAGTGCTACGAATACTTATTTTGTTAATATCAACGCAATTTCAATTAAATCTGTAACAGTACTTCTTAAAAAACATACGCGATATCAAACGGTCGTCTAGAGCGAGCCTTAAAGCGGTGGACACATTCATCACCGAGTGAAGATTTACGTGGGTAAGCAATGTACCTGCGAATAATCTCCAGCAGAAAGTGTCCAGTATATCGGGACCATATTAATAGCTTCCAGCGTATCAATCTCTATTACACAAGAACCCATAACCTAACCGAAAATATCTAAGTTTGGAACTTAATATACGCCAAATGTATAATTTGTACAAGAAGTGTAAGGAAGATCACGTATCTGTTATTTCTGAAGCAATGTATTGCGCAAATTTTTCATCGCGATGTTTATTTGCACTTCCACGTTCGCTTAAAAGATACATGTGTAAAAATGCGAACTTTTCGCAATTCAAATAAAAAATAACACAAGAGACGTGGAAGAAACTAAAGTTTTTAAAAACTCAGCACGAACTACATTTTCGAAAAGCCGAAAAAGCAAGAACTGCCATGAAGAACGACAAGCATTGTGCATCTTGAATAAAAATAACATTACTGCTTACTTTGATTTAGAGAACGCACTCCCTTTTCCCAACTTAACGTGTTCTATTGCATACTATAAACCGAAACATGTATGTATATAATTTAGGGTATACATGAACTTCAATGAGGAAGAAAATGCCTTTATGTATGTACGGGATGATGATACAGCATCACGAGGTACACAAGAATTGGCTCCTGCATACGAAAACTATTTTTTGAGAATGCAGCACATGCAGTTCATCATTGCATACAGTGATGCATGTGTGAGGCAGAACAGAATATTAAGCAGAGCTTTTTTGGCTTTAAACTTAGTCGCTGATAAAAAATTGCATATTAAACTGTGGATCATAAGTTTATGGTATCCGTCATCTTTTCTACAAACGATCGCATTTTGGAATCATAGAACAGTATGCAAAGAATAGATACAATATGTACCTGAGAATTGGTACGATACTATCAGAAAATGCAAATCTAAAAATCATTTCACGTGCATGAAATGACAAGAACAGATTTGTATCATCCTAAAGATTTAGAAATGCATAACTAACAGAAAAGTAAGCGAAGATAATAAATCAGTCTCGTGGCTTAAGATACAATGGTTGCACCTTGAAAAAAGTAGTCCTTATAAAATATTCTATAAAGAAACACTTAATGAGGAATATCCATTTGATATAATAAATTTGCTTCCGCGCAGAAAAGGAAGATTAGCAAATCTCGAAAATATTTCTCTACCTGTTTTATACGAAACGTCCTTGCAGATTAATTCTCAAAAGAAAAAGAATATGGAAGAATTGTTTCAATTCATACCGCCGGTATACCAAAATTATTACAAAAATCTCATCGGTGATGAGAATAAAGAAGACCCAGGTCCGCTAGAAGAGTATTTTGAACTAACGTAAAGTACAGACGTCTGAGTAATGTTTGTTTAGTTATAATTTCTAATACATGTTATGGATGTTAAATTTATTTTGTTATGTTCCTACTTATATTTGCAAAATAAAGAGAAATAAAACGACTAGCTATTGTGTCGTAATAAAATGACATATACACATAATTTTGATACGTAACTTCATATATTTGAAAAATCAGAATGGTATAAGTCATAATATACTAATTTTTAAAGTAGATAATATATTTTAGTTGTATTTTGACTTAAAAACAGTTGTAGGAACGTCACCTGAATGCTAATAGTTTAAAATGTATACGTAATTTCCAGAACACATTTAAATAATTCCATTTAACTTTAGGCGTATATATCTCAAAACTACAATTATTGACTTAGACCACTCTGGCTTTCAACGGCTCAATTATATTAGCCGGCGACACACAGCCAGACGCGACATGTTTGGCCGAGTTCGGATTTGTCGTCGGAAAATGTCGAGTACAAGGCGGCAAAATTTTAAAATCATATGTTTTATGATTTTTAAACCGCGTATACGTGACATTTATATTTCCTTAAATATTTGTAATGCATGAAATCTATAGCGTTTTCGATTTATTGTACTACGCGTGGAGTATATCTATCGCTTTTATTAATAATGTGAATGTGATTATTCAGTTTTTAGATAGATTATATTGAACAAGTTTCTACGAAATGTCAAATCTAAGTACTCTCATATTCACAATTTATCACGATGATTTGGGAAGAATACAAGCGCGTAATTGACCGTAAGATACAAGAAAAAGTGGTAAATAATGCGATAAAAGTGATGAAACCCTGGGGTATCGAGAATTACGCGCGGCTGCCCAAAATATTTTTTTTATCGTACTTTTTTTATTGTGCTAATACATGATTATTTATTATTGGGGCCAATAAATATACAAAAGAACATGTATTTTATGTACATTGATGTTTAGAATATTTTGGTGCGCCACACAATGGTGCCAAATGCCGAAAAATGCATCCAAAAATACAAAAGCATGAATTATTTTCTAACAAATGTTTGAATCGAAGGGGTTTTGTGATTGCTGAATTCGATTCTGCCAATAGGTTTTAACAAAATAAAATTGCAGATTCAATATAGGAAAGAAAATTTTGAAAAATAGAGACATTTTGCAATAGACATTCGTATGCAAGCGTTTTTGAGGTTGCTAAATTTGATTCTGATATTAAGTTTTGGAAAAATAAATGGCGGACGCAATATGGGAGAGAATTTTGAAAATATAGAAGCGCCATTTTTTTTTTAAGTTCGAGACTTGCGATTTTTTTGAGCCACTATTTGGAAATATAGAATCAAAAACAAGATGGCGCGACTAAAATGGAGGAATATTATTAAAAAATAATATTTTGCAACAGACATTTGTAGGTGTTTGGATCGTTGCATTTGATGCTGATAATATTGTTTGGAAAAATAAAATGACGGATAAAATGGGTAGAAAATTGAAATATAGGGAAAATCCTCAACTATTTTTTTAAAGCTGTAACTTATGGGATATTATAAAAGGAAATAGGGAAAATAGACAAGGAAAACGCAATACCGAAAAAGAGAATAGGGAAAGGGAATAGAATTTGATTTCAGCTCTATTTTTGCTTTTAGGAAAGAAGTCTTATCTACAAAAGTTTTCTAGAATTTAATGCCGCATAACCTAAAAATATATTTGAGTACAGCTGTCCTCTCTCACTGGCTCTTTGATTACAGCTCTATTTTTGCCTTTAGGAAAAAAAATTCTACAAAAGTAATAGAATTGAATGCTGCATAACTTAAAAATATTTTTAAATATACCGGGTGTTCCCGAAGACTGGGTGTTTGATTATAGTTCTATTTTGGATTTTAGGAAAAAGTCTTTTCTACAAAAGTTTTATAGAATTTAAAGCAGTATAACCTAAAAATATTTTTGAATATACCGGGTGTTTCCAAATACTGAGCCTTTGATTATAGCTCCATTTTTCATTTTATGGAGAAATCTTTTCTACAAAAGTTGTACAGAATTCAATGCTGCACAACCTAAAAATATTTTCAAATATACCGGGTGTTCAGGAAGACTGGGTTTGTTCATTATAGCTCTATTTTTGCTTTTAGGAAACAAATCTTTTCTACAAAAGTAATAGAATTGAATGCTGCTTAACCTAAAAATACTTTCAAATATACCGGGTGTTCAGAAAGACTGGGTTCTTTAATTATAACTCTATTTTTGCTTTTAGGAAAAAAATCTTTTCTACAGAAGTTTTATAGAAATTAATACAGTATAACCTAACATTATTTTTAAATATACCGGGCGTTCAGGAAGATTGGGTTTTTTCACTGTAGCTCTATTTTTACTTTTAGGAAAAAATTTTGTCTGCAAAAGTTATAGAATTGAGTGCTGCATAACCTAAAAATATCTTCAAATATACCGGGTGTTCAGGAAGACTGGGTTTTTTCACTATAGCTCTATTTTTGCTTTTAGAAAGCACATCTTTTCTACAAAAGTAATAGAATTGAATGCTGCATAACTTAAGATTATATTCAAATATACCGGGTGTTCAGGAAGACTGAGTTTTTTCATTATAGCTCTATTTTTGCTTTTAGGAAAAAGAAAATTTCTACAAAAGTAATAGATTTGAATGCTGCATAACTTAATTATATTTTCAAATATACCGGGTGTTCAGGAAGACTGGGTTTTTCGTAATAGCTCTATTTTTGCTTTTAGGAAAAAAAATTCTACAAAAGTAATAGAAGTGAATGCTGCATAACCTAAAATTATTTTTAAATATACCGGGTGTTCAGGAAGACTGGGTTTTTTCATTATAGCTCTATTTTTGCGTTTAGGAAAAAATCTTTTCTACAAGAGTGTTATAGAATTGAATGCTGCATAACCTAAAAATATTTTCAAATATAGCGGGTGTTCAGGAAGACTGGGTTTTTTCACTATAGCTCTATTTTTCCTTTTAGGAAAAACATATTTTCTACAAAAGTAATAGAATTGAATGCTGCATAACCTAAACATATTTTCGACTATACAGGGTGTTCCAAAAGTCAAAAACAAAAGAAAACTACTTAAAACGTATTGCACATTATAAAAGATGATTCTCAAGTGAATGGGGACCGATTTCAAGAAACCACCTTCCTCAACTCCTAGATGCGCAGCATCTAGTTTTCTTAATAAAATATAATTTTTATTTTGATATTTCTAGGTATTTGACCGCTCATACGATGGTCAGATTGAAACGAAGTGCGTCGAAAATACCAAATTCTTTCGAAAGTTTAAGATACTCCGTGTGATATCTATTATAGTAAAGTGTTCCAATCAATTAATATATGTTTTGAAGAGGGTGCGGCTGCTATAACTATCTATAAAAGAGATATATCTGATATCTCAATCACCAGCGATAAAATTTATATTTTTGCTGATCCACAGGTTATTATTCGCTTTGGCCCGCAGATGCACAGTACAAATTTCCTCGAACGTGTTTTTCCCTGAAAAGTAAAAATAAAATGTATCTACCTATGATTTATATAAACCAATATTTTCTCTGATGACAAAACAATTCTGTAATGCCTATTTAAGTAATATTCTTTCATTGGCACTATACTGATTCCACAAAGCTGTTTCGAGAATGTCAATATACCCTTTAATGGATCATTAGGCTGCTGGGGATAATTTTATTACAGTAGGTGATTGCCAAGCTCTAGTGCGTGTTGGGCAAGTTAGGGGAGCGATTAAATTTCTACCAGCGATTAGACATACTCGTGTTTTGTCGGCTTCGGAAACCGCTGGCCAATACTACACTGAGAAAAGAAGATGCGTTGAATTAACAAAATCGCTTTTTACGATCGCGTTTGTTAAATTAACCGAAAATGTTGTTATACCAACAAAAATAGAGCTGTAAATGAACTAAAAATTGTTGTTAACATTTTTTTGTTGAATTAACAAGCTGAAATTATTAAACAAAAAAATTAAACAAATGAGATGCATCCTGTCAACAAACTACGATTGTTCCTTGAACTAAAAAAAATTGTTGAACGAAAAAAAATATATGCTATTGTTTTAACAAAACAGAAATTTAATACAAACAAAAAGAATAATCTATTTTAGCTTAGGTTTACATTAACGCTGTGGTTTGATTGTATCTACCACTAAGATATCCTTGAATTGCTCGAATTCTATTGGATATAGTACCCACGTGCTGAACACGTGCAAATGCATCTACAAATATATATTTTGGTTTTATTCGGTTTTATTCGCTTGGGCGTGTTAGAGTGCATGGCGTCGTTGTTGGATAGTACATGTAAATTATGGCAGATGAAACCACTGCCAACTTATTAAAAGAGTGGCAGTTGGAGATATTATTCCGGTGTTTAAAGGTAAGTAACAATTTGTTTATAGTACCTAGACTGAAACAACAAGTTGTAATTGAAATTGAAAAAAACTATTTTCATTTTAGTGTGATGTCGAGCCATGGATTTTTATTGGCTACACGAATATATCTTATGATTATTATTATTTATATTACATATACTAAGAAACAAATTATAACACGAAATTGAAAAGAAAGAACGTATTTTTATGTTAGTGTGATGTCAAGCCATGCATTTTTAATTGGCTGTATGAATATGTATCTAGTTATGATTATTATTAATACTTAACCCTCTACTGGGGTCTACGGTCCTACATGGAGACCGCGTTTGGCCCGCTACATTTTTTTTTTATAAATTTGGAACTGAAGTATTTTATGATGTGGCTTTCGAGACCACTTGAAATTGGATAGCCCTTTTCTAAAGTATGCTTTTTTAAAAAAATCATTATTATTATATATAACGTAACAGCATAGCGCAACATAGCGATACACTACACTGCAATATATAGAATAGTAACTATTCCTTTTTTTACTACTGGTATTATTTATAAATATTAGATTTTTCTTCTCTATACCTAAAGCATTTTTGAAATACTTATAAATTATTATTATTATTTTTAAAAATTAACTATTTTCTGTTAAGAAATTTTTAACGAATACATACGAAACACATTAATTGTTTTTTACATTTTCTGTTTCAACTTTATCCACATACTTTTGAAATATTTTATTTTTTATCGCAATGTTTGACCATGTAAATATACATCAATTTAGTATCTATTAAATTAATGTTACACTGGTGCTGTCTCTATTCTCCACCCACGAAAATAAGATCCATTTTTTGTTTGATATTAATTTGAAAAATATTTAAAATCTTAAAACAATACCGAACATTGACCAGTTATATTTTATAGGCACATACGTACCATCGAAGACAAAAGTCTTGACTCAAAATTAAAGAGAGAAATATTGAAATACTGAAGAAACGTTTGATTCTATCTCTATTTATGTTAAACTTGAGTCAAAGCCTTTGTCTTTACGTGTTGGCTTATTTATTTTTATTCATATTAAATTTATGCTATACGGTCTAGTTTAAAGCAACCGCATCGATTACCCGTATTTCTCACATTGTTTGTGCTTAGTGTTCGAGCTTGCTATGATGCGCTCTCTTACAACCACACAGTGTATATAAGCAAACTAAATCGCGAATCTAATAATTAAGCCCAATACGTGTTTTATTAATTAAACAAGTAAATAAATTTCTTTCAAATATTAGAAGAGCAGTTTCAGTAACCGTGTTATTTTAAATTATTCAATATAAATGTTTATATACATTAATCCATGCACACTATGGAAACGAGACATATAAACCCAATGTTTAAATGATTTTGCAGATATAAAAAAAAAGAAAACGCAATTAAATATGGGCTGCAAGTACAGCCTTACATAGCGGTGGTTGGGTCCTTCTATAAATACTATTATTACTATATACATGGTAATTGAAGAGCATTGAATTGCAAAGTTTCGTCAGTTTTTGGGAGGCGTGGATATATGCTTCAAAACGTTCCATGTTTTGTACGCACATTACCCTCTTGAAAGCGAACATTTATGGCTATTTTTGCAAAAATATATTTATAATATTTCTACTGTTTGGGATAAAAATATACCTGCATTAAATACCTTTATAGAAGAAGTATTCCACATAAATTAAGTTACATAAGGCTGAATTAATAATAATAAAAGGCGACAGGTGTGTCCTTTTCTACTCTCTGTCGCACACCATAGGCGTCGCCCTATCTATAGCGTGTAAAATTGGCGTGAAAAAGTCCCACGGAGAAGGCGCCGAGGGGGAAATGGATTAAAAGGGAAATAATAGATGGGCGAAAGGGTAGCGGGGGTGTCTACTGCATAGGCGTATCGTTATTAATAATTAAAAGTAGGAAAAGAGGAGAAAATTCGCCCAAAAATTAGATCGTAGTAGGCGGTGAGAAGCGAACGTCACTGCACCGACCGCGCTCCCAGAAACGTCAGATTTCCCGATTTCGGTTGTCACAATTGGGGTATTTTGTGCGATCGTTGCAAACCGAGGTGCCGCTCTAGGAGTGGGGTTTATGTCGGAAAGATATCTTACATGTTTCCTCTTACAATTCGAACCCTAAAATAGGGTCGAAACGCGTTATTTTTTTCAAAACGAGTCGATTTATAGAGCGATGTTTGCCGGGAACGCGCGCTTTGTTTGACGGAATTCGTACGATGGTGTCGTATTAATCGCCCGGTAAAACCTTCCGAATTTGGTGGGACGAAATAGGCGTTTAAGCCAGGTGTAAAAAGTCAAAACATGGTTCGACAAATGCTATAAAGCGATACAGTAACGAACGCAGATGGAAAATCGCAAAATATTGCCATTCGTGATGGAGTTAAGTTCATAACCTAACATGTTATTCGAATAACAACAACAGCGATGTGAAGTAATTGAATTATATTGCTTATGGATCAATACGTTGCTTAAAAGGTAAAACCAGATTTGTAATACACGATCAGATATGTTTGTGATTATAATAATTATACAATTTTTAGAGAAATCGTTGAGCAAGTTTCGAGAAAAATGTCAAATCATAACGCCAATTTTTTTCTACTTTAGAGACGAAAATGATATACTTATCACAGCATCACAGAATGTACTTCAACAGGAGAGCTTCAGATGTGCTAAAAGTTTATCGTAAAACTTCTCCCAATAAGTGTCGAGCCATTACGTTCCCCCTCCGAGGAAATTTGTGCCAACGCTGTGATAATTATATTATAGAAAGAATAATCTTTGTTACAATTAAAGTATACTTCGGTTTTTTTTTATGGTGATCATGCCTCGATTGCCATTTAAATGGGAATTTTACATCCGAGAAACGAAATAATTTAAAAGGACACAGCGATCATCGATTTCCATTACGTTAAGGAAAGTTATAATTATTACTATTTGGGAACACACGGTATGTACTTTTTATTAACATTTATTCTTCGAATAAAAAAATATCAAATACTTAGAACTTTATTTACCTACCTTCCCTGCAAAATAGTACTTTACTTTATCTAAATTATTAACGATTTTACTAGCGAAGCCTTTCATTAATTATATTTAAAAGAGTTTAAGCCATCAAGATATAATTCTTCTGCGAATACAAGAAGATACACTATTTTAATAAGTCTTATTATTTTTATTAAAATCTGTACATCAAATGTGATGACACATTGTATATATTTCACCATAGAGTAGTGTTGTTCTAATGCTTTTAAACAAGTATTGAGATTGGCTAACAGAATGGTACTATTTTCCAATAAATCGTACTATTTACTTTTTGACAATGTACTTGAATTGTAGTTGTCAAATAAATTCTAATTATTATTATTATTATTATTTTGTTTAAACAGGTTTCTGTAATTTGATATGATCTGCCATCATCACACAATCAGATTTCTTTGTTACCGCCACCCATTCCCTTACATTGAAAGTATTTTTTTCTGAATAATTACAAGGAATTAATTAATTGAAAATATTGTACTAAATTCCTCAATGAGGTACTATTGTACTACGTTTTATTCAATTGTACTAAAATAGTACAATAGTACGCTTCGGAACAACACTGCCATAGAGTAACCATGGTACAAATAATACGGTATGCTTACGCGCATACGAAAGTTACGTCAGAAAGGGGGACTTACTCAGTTGTGACGTAGTGAGCTAAGATCTCTTTGTTGACTCAGTTAATAAACTGTTGTTACTTCCATTGACAGTCTCGCTTAAACCAAATACAATATAAATATAAAAAATATATAATATATATGGGCAAAGAATAGTTCCGCTGGCGTACTATAGATGTCCCAGCTAGGCTGATTTTAGAAAAGTACACGACCAAACAAATATTAAACGTGATCTGACGTGATTAAACGTAAGTGGAATTTTCCGTTGCACAAACGCGTAAAAATATAAGATAACCGAAGAGTCGGTACGATACGAATGAAAGTGGTTTAACTGCGCGCGCAGCGAAGAGGTAGAGCATTCATAAATGAATTGTCAATTCGCAAAATTATTATGAAATGAATATTAAAGGAGTCAAAGCAAGTAACAGTTCAGTAAATAAAATAAAAACCAAAATATACATATTGGCTCAATGGATTAATATTCGTTTTATAATGAAATTAAAACATTTTTTATGTTAAAGCGAAGCAACACACGGAATATTTGCTTTCATTTATTTCGTCAAATGCCTATTAACTTTCGCATAGCACATATTATATCTTATTTTGAATGCATGAAATCTACAGCGTTTTCGAGTTATTACACTACGCGTGGAGAATGTATGTATCTATCGCTTTTATTAATAGTGTATATTAAAATAAAAACATAATTAGTGCATAAAAATGCGGTAAGTCGAAAATGTTATAAAATATTGTCACAATAACAGCGGGAAATTCAATTTTTAAAACTTTGAATTATTGGAATTCCATGGGGCATAACTTAAAAATATTTTTGACTATATAGACTGTCCAACCGAAGACTTGGTCTTTGATTACAGTTCTATTTTTGATTTTAGGAAAAAGACTTTCTATATATTATTCCATTTTTAAATTTTACGTAGAAAAATAAAATATCAGACATAATATCGGGGATTTTTACACGATTTTTTGGGTCACTATTTGCGAATATAGAATCAAAAACAAGATGGCGCGATTAAAACGGAAGAAGAGTATTAAAAAAAATGGCATTTTGCAACAGATATTTGTGTTCAAAGCCTTTTGTAGTGCTGAATTCGATTCTTACAAGAGTTTTTAGAAAAATAAAATGGAGGATTCAATATTGAAGAGAAAATTTTGAAAATATAGGGGACATTTTGCAACAGACGTTCGTATGCAAGCGTTTTTAAGGTCGCTAAATTTGATTCTGATATTAGTTTTTGGCAAAATAAAATGGCGGACGCAATATGGGGCAGAGACTTTTGAAATATAAAAGAAAACGCAATTTTTTTTTTGAAGGCTTGAGACTTATGCAATTTTTTGGGCCACTATTTGCGAATATAGAATCAAATACATGATAGCGCGACTAAAATGGAGGAATATTATTAAAAAAATGACATTTTGCAACAGACATGTGTGGGTTTGGATCGTTGTATTTGATGCTGATAATATTTTTTGGAAAAATAAAATGGCGAATAAGTGGGAAGAAAATTGAAATATAAGGAAAATCGCCAACTATTTTTTTAAGCTTGTAACTTATGGATGTTATAAATGGGAAAGGGAATGGGAAAGGGAATGGGAAAGGGAATGGGAAAGGGAATGGGAAGGGAATGGGAGAGGAATGGGAAAGGGAATGGGAAGGGAATGGGAAGGGAATGGGAAAGGGAATGGAAAGGAATGGGAAGGAATGGGAAAGGGAATGGAAAGGGAATGGGAAAGGAATGGGAAAGGGAATGGGAAGGGAATGGGAAAGGGAATGGGAAAGGGAATGGGAAAGGGAATGGGAATGGGAAAGGGAATGGGAAAGGGAATGGGAAGGAATGGGAATGGGAAAGGGAATGGAAGGGAATGGGAAAGGAATGGGAAAGGGAATGGGAAAGGAATGGGAAAGGGAATGGGAAATGGAATGGAAAGGGAATGGGAAAGGGAATGGGAGGGAATGGGAAAGGAATGGGAAAGGGAATGGGAAGGGAATGGGAAAGGGAATGGGAAAGGGAATGGGAAGGGAATGGGAATGGGAAAGGGAATGGGAAAGGGAATGGGAAAAGGAATGGAAAGGGAATGGGAATGGAAAGGGAATGGGAAAGGGAATGGGAAAGGGAATGGGAAGGGAATGGGAAAGGGAATGGGAAAGGAATGGAAAAAGAATGGGAAAGGGAATGGAACGAGAAAGGAACGGGAAGGGAACGGGAATGGAACGGGAAAGGGAAAGGGAATGGAATGGGAAAGGAATGGGAAAGGAATGGGAATGGGAAGGGAATGGGAAACGGAATGGGAAGGAATGGGAAAGGGAATGGAAATAGGAAAAGGGGAAGGAAATAGATAATTGAACAAGGAAGGGATAGGGAAGAGAATAGGGAAAGGAAAAGGAACAGGGAAAGGAATAGAGAATGAGAATAGGGAACGAGAATGGGAAAGAGAATAGGGAAAAGAATAGGGAAAGGGAATGGGGAAAGAAATGGGAAAAAGAGAATGGCGAAAGGGAATAGGGAATAAGTAGAGAAAATAGGGAAGGGAATGGGGAAATGAATAGGGAAAGGAAATGGAAAAGAGGAAGGGATTAAGGAAAGGAATACGGAAAGGAGTAGGGAAGGACTAGGGAAAAGAATAGGAAAGGGAATAGATAAAGGAATAGAGATACGGAAGGGGACAACGAAATGAGAAAAGGGAATAGGAAAAATACTATTTCTATTCTATTCTATTACTAAATTGATGTTTACGGTATGTGAAATACTGCCTACATCGAGTCAGCAATGACAAAAAAAAATCTTTATAATAAGCAGACAATATAGATAGAGGAATAAGCACTGAATATATATAGCTTATTAAAACAAAATGTATCAGCTGTGTTTTCCTCGCTTTTTTTGTGCTTTATCTAACAAACGTCTAATATAACTTTTTGTCGAGCAACGTAAATTAATGAGTTTCAATATTATGGAATTTACGTTGGCTATAAATATGATCTCGCGAAGGATAAATAAAAACTAATAAATATAAAAATCGTCAAATTGGAATTGTAGTTATTATTATGAGAGTGGATCATTTTATTTAAACGCAGAATATTTATATAATTAGCCCTAAGTAAAGATAATCTCATATTCGGTGTCTTCAAGAATCACGTGTATATAATACGTACAACAAAACTTTTCTGCAAAAGTTGTGCAGAATTCAATGCTGCATAACCTGAAAATATTTTCAACTATACAGGCTGTTCCAAAAGTAAGAAACAAAGTAAACTACTTAAAACGTACTGCACATTATAAAAGATGATTTTCAAGTGAATGGACCGACTTCAAAAAACCATCTTCCTCAAGTACCACCTTCCTCTACTCCTAGATGCGCAGCATCTAGTTCCAATTCATAATGTTATTACAGGCGCAGTTGATGTTTACTTTCATTGTTCCGAAGTTACTGTTTAGTTTGTATTTCGTTTCATCCCTATTATACACATTAACATACCTTCATTTTGGAAGCATGTTTTTTGACCCTTATGTAAAACAAAATTATTTTGTTGGGGGATGTTATTTTTTTACTGCGAAGCGATACCATTCTGAATACTAACATGAATTCGTCTTTATTTAGTTAAGAAATTAATACATAAGTTTGAATATTTATATTTTTAATATCCTGGCATAAGTACTAGAATTACATAATATTATTAGGAAACAATATGTTTGGATATTGTATAATTTTGATGAAATTATAACTTTAAAATTTAGATAACTTTTTTAGTCTAAAATCCTGCTTAATTACAAACGCACTTGGAAGGAAAAAGGACTGTTAGTTCTGCAATATGGAAAACAATCGCATATGGCCAAAAGCACTGGTTTATAATGGAAATAATGATCCTACCTGTGTCTGGTTTCAAAGTATTTGTTCTTTCAAAATACAGGAATTAGAAGCAATATTATTCTTTCAGGCAAAACTGTTCGCACAATTTAGCTGGAAATTCTGATATTGCACCTAAATTTATCTTTTCCATGTAGCTACATGTGATATATAATTTTCTGTTAACGCGTGTAGATAATACAAAAGAATATAATTTATTTTTATTTTAAAATTATTCGCAATATCATATTTTTTTTTTAAGTTTTATGTGAGACAGTTTACTTGTAAGAATAAAGTTGATACAATTATTGAATTTTAGAAAAGCAAAAAAAAAATACATTTGTTTCAAGTACAGGCATTAGTTAAGCTGACAATTCAATGTTGTTGAAGCAATACTTCTTTTTGGTTAATTCAACGAAATCAGGACATTTGACCGAACGATAATATATGTTGGGGCAACAAAATCTTATGCTTACATTAACGAAAGTATTTCATTGTGTCAACAAAATTGTTTAGTTAGTTTCACCAAAAGATTTTGTGCTCACAACAAATTTATTAAGTTAAGCCAAAATTTCATTTTGGAAAATAGAATGTCTAATGAAAGAAAAACAAATGTTGGATCAATGATTCGAGATTGTTAAATCAACGCTCTAATTTGGTTGTACTAACAAAACAGTTTTGTAAATTCACCAAAAAAAAAATTGCAACACAACAAGCGTGTTTGGTTAAATCACCCTATCCCATTCACTTGATTTAACATGTGCAATATTATTACATTAACCAACATTTATTGACAAAAGTCATTTAGTTAATTTAAATTTAAAATTTGGTTGACTGTATTTAACCTAAATTTTTGGTTGGATCAACCAAATTTTGGCTGATTCAACACATCTTGTTTTCTCAGTGTACTCATGACACGAATTAGCACTAGTATATCTAGTCGCTGTATAAATTAAATCACTTCTCCTATTTTGTCCAACACTGTTCTACATCCACAAATAGCTAGATGGTATGCCGCACTTCCAGAGTATAGTTTCGAAATAAGACACAGAGCGGTAAACAAGATGAACGACGTGGATTGTTTGAGTTGAGCAGCCATCGAACCTGCAACTTCAGCGGGTTTGACAGAAGAAGTATAAGAGAAAAGGTTGGGCGTATATCAGATAATCAATGAAAGAGATCGAATACTAGTGATCCAGTTGTGCGCCCGCAATAATTAATACAACTATTGAAGACCTCACAAAGGAAGAAATAATACGAATAGAATGCTATGGAATAGAGGACAACCGACTATTCAAGGAAGTGCAAGTGAATGGAAGAAAATGCGTCAGATTTATATTGTACTCCAAAAAATATATATTTTTTTAATGGTCTACTGAAGTAACTAAGTATGTAATAAAAAATTATTTTCTACATAATTTATCTTTTACAGATTTTAGGTGAAAAAATTAGAGATTGTTCACTATACTAAACCAGATATAGCATTTTAATTGCTATTTTCTACTCACATTGACCCTAAAACTTCTTTGTTCGTTTGTCAATCAAACTTTTTGGTATAATTAGCTCTCTTTTGACCTGCAAAATTTAAATTATACATGCACCATTAAACTACAATATCACTCATTTGCCGAAACAAAAAGTGCAAGTGAATGGAAAAGAGAGATGGCTACACGTGTTACTAGACAATATGAGAAAGGCGACCGTAATCAAGTGTCATGACCAAATGGAGCACTTTTCGTTGGGCAAGATAGTGGAGAAAATTTTAAATAACTTTTGGTTCAGAAACTTAAGGAGATGTGTCTGTGAACTTCAGGGAGGAAACATGGGACAAAGACTCGAAAGCGGTGGAGAGAAAGATTAACACGACGTTCAACAAAATGATAGGAATCATATTTTTGGAATTCCTATATGGTTATATTGTGCGCATGGCGAGACGAGAAGCGCCGCAACACACCAGAGAAGACACGAGAACAAGGGAAAGAAGACTCGCGACCAAGTACAGCAAAAGTCCAAAACTTATTTCGACAAAAGAAGATTTTATTGAATAGCCAACGAAGTTGGAGATGTGGTATCAGTGAAAGCCGCACTACCGCCACAGGGCAACCGACAAAAACACAGCTTAAAATATACCACCGCATGTAGTATTGAAGGAATCTCAACGGCCATATACCTAGTTGAAAGATTAGCTTGAAGAGAGACCCCAGAGACCAGACTTATGACGACCTATGTGTCTCATGACCTGCAAAATTTAAATTAAGAACATGCTCTATAAACTACAATATCACAGATTTACCGAAACAAAAAGTTGTGATTTGGTTTGTACGTACAGCACAAGCCGATGGCATCTCAACAACTCATATGCAGTAGCACCATTCTTATTTATAGATAGTAAACGTCGGTAAATATACTTTTGTTTACAACTGGTGACATACCCCAATACAGTGTTGGCATACAATTGACAGGGACTGTTCAGACTACAAAAAAATATCCAAAAAAATATTTTATTGAAATTGTTTTACGAAATTCAGACATTTCGGTTTATTATATGCTGAAAAAAGTGTTTTCTATTGCGAAAAACTTCTACATTTTCACCGCCTGAAACGATACCTCAATTTCTCAGTGCATTATAAATACAATACAGGTACCTGGGTAAATAATTTTCACGTGAGTACAATCCAAGGCACCCACTGTTCTTGGAAATCTTGCAATATTAAAATATCTTCTCTCATTCAGCTATTTCAGCATCAGTAGAGGGAAATTTTATATATTGTGCTCAAAGGCTAGAGATTGCTCTGGTAACTCGCATGACTACTCTACACGCTGTTGCCTTCGACACACCTGCAAAATCACCTATAGCTATTAACATATTCCCTGTGGCATAATATCGAATTGTCAGTAATAACCAGGCTTGTATTTTCGGACCCGTTCGATCATCTGTCGTACGAAATTTTATTACTCGGAGTGTCCCTCCACAGTCTCTCGCGTCCCCACCAACTTAGCGATGCCACAATGCGACTAGCGATTATCAATGCAAATGCATGTGCATACAGAAGATTGGTTTTCGTTTTCATTTAATAAATTCCCTAATGAAGGAAACTTCCTTTGTTTGTTTTAAGTTAAACATAAAAAAATAAAGCTACACGTAGAAATATAATAGTTTACTATGGTTTGAGACACAATTTGAGAATTCATTGAAAGCGCAAAAATCGATACCAATAAACTTCCTTGTGCGCACTGCAAGCGGTTAGTAAAACGACACTTTAAAGTGTGTGTAGTGAAGCCCATCAATGCAACTGGTCAAAGAATGCAGCATCGTGCTCAGTCACAGGCTCTGTTAGCGTGTGCTGCTGACTACAGTAATACTGAAGCCGCGTTAAGAGTAAAAAATCTAGTATTTTCTAAAATGAAAGGCGGTGAGATAGAATTAGTAGCAAAAAAGGATGCTCTAATTCGACTGTACGGAGACAACTACTTAAAAAAACATAAAAGAACTCAAATTATGGCAGCATGTTCTAATAAATTAAGAGAATGTGCAGGTTAGTTATAGAAGTACGTGGTCGGACAAATAACTCAGCGTTAACATTTTTTGATATGTTAAGCCCGATTTTCTTTGACTTAATTGTTGCAAGTTCTAAAACAATTAGTGGTTTTGAGGAAAACAACAAAAAGTTTAAAGCACTAAGTTTAGCTGTTCACATGGGAACTACACTGAAGCAGATTTGTGATTTATCTAGTCATTTCATACTGAAAGGTGTGTTTAAGTGCACAAACACGGAAGAAAATTAAAGGTTATCAAAAGACGGAAGCATATGTTCGAAGACTCAGTGGAATTGCGAAATTTTGTCTTTAGCAATCAAGAACTGGCGAGAATAAATGGAACAAACCCGTTAGACTACTATAACAAAAGATGTTATAAAGTTTAAAGCTTATATTATACAGTTATTCAATGAAAATTTCGACGCCTTACGAATTTATAAATCAAATAGAAATGCATTTAAAATACTGACAAAAACGTCTTTGTGTTTAACAGTTTTATTTGATAGAAGAAGGATAGGTGATGTTCATTATGTTTATGTAGAATCTTACCTAAAAGATTCTGAAACTATAGATCAAGAAGAATTTAGCCGTGTACTAACTGAATCAGAAAAGGTATTGACCTCCACCTACAAAAGGGTTGTTGCTGGTGGAAAAGGTAGCCGAGCAATAACGATACTTTTTTCCCAAAAACCCGAAATTAGAAGAGAGTGACATGGTTCCAAACAAAAATCCACACTTATTTGCATCTCCAAGAGTAGAAAATCAGTGGATAAGAGATGATGTGGTAATAAGAAAATTGGCACATGCAAGTGGCGCCGAAAATCCCACAGTTATTTCACCGAATCACTTGAGGAAACAAATTGCAACTCTAATGCAGATTATGAATCTAAGTAAAGAAAAGTATGAGCAGTTTGCCAAATTCATGGGTCACACGCAGAAAACCCACAAGGAATTCTATGAGTAAGTCAATTACATCAGATCAGAGTAAATTTGTAGGTGTCTGTATAAAAAAGCAATATACATTATTTATTTTGTAAATATTGATTTATATTGCCCATTAATTATTGTTTATAATGTAAATAAATATCTGGATGTTTCAGGATAACTCAAGACGCATACCAACAAATAGATTAATATTTTTAACTAAATGTAAACATTTATCTTTGTTTCGAAACATATACAAAATAGTTTTAGGTCTCTAGATTTATAGCTCCGTTGGTTACAACGCTCTCATGGTTGATGAGGCTAATAGAATTCTCGGAAATTTCAAAAACGTGTTTTCAGTTGGAGATAAGCAACACATGAGCCGTTGAAAGCCAGAGCGGTCTAAGTCAATAATTGTAGTTTTGAGATATATACGCCTAAGTTAAACGGAATTATTTAATGTATTGTGAAATTACGTATACATTTTAACTATAGCATTCAGGTGACGTTCCTACAACTGTTTTTAAGTGAAAATACAACTAAAATATATTATCTACTTTAAAAATTAGTATATTATGACTTATACCATTCTGATTTTCAAATGATATGAAGTTACGTATCAAAACTATGTGTATATGTCATTTTATTACGACACAATAGCTAGTTGTTTTATTGCTCTTTATTTTTGCAAATATAAGAGGAACATAAAAAATAAATTTAACATCCATAACATGTATTAGAAATTATCACTAAAAAACATCTTACTCAGACGTCTCCAATTTACTTCAAATACTCTTCTAGCGGACCTGGGTCTTCTTTTTCTCATCATGAATTGAAACAATTCTTCCATACTCTTTTTCTTTTGAGAATTAATCTGCAAGGACGTTTCGTATAAAACAGGTAGAGAAATATTTTCGAGATTTGCTAATCTTCCTTTTCTGCGCGGAAGCAAATTTATTATATCAAATGGATATTCCTCATTAAGTGTTTCTTTATAGAATATTTTATAAGGATACTTTTTCAAAGTGCAGCCATTGTATCTTAAGCCACGAGACTGATTTATTATCTTGGCTTACTTTTCTGTTAGTTATTGCGTTTTCTAAATCTTTTGGATGATACAAAATCTGTTCTTGTCATTTCATGCAACGTGAAATGGTTTTTTAGATTTGCATTTTCTGATAGTATCTTATGACCGGATACCATAAACTTATGAATCCACAGTTTAACAATATGCAATTTTTATCAGCGACTAGTTTAAGCCAAAATAGGCTCTGCTTAATATTTCTGTTCTGGCCCTCCACATGCATCACTGTATGCAATGATGTGACTTGCATGTGCTGCATTCTCAAAATATGGTTTTCGTGTGCAGGAGCCATTTCTTGTGCACCTCGTGATGCTGTACATTCATCCATACATACCATAAAGGCATTTTCTTCCTCATTGAGTTCATGTATACCTAATTATATACTACATGTTTCGTTTATAGTATGCAATAGAACACCGTTAAGTTGGGAAAAGGGAGTGCTTTCTCTAAATCAAAAGTAAGCAGTAGATGTTGTTTTTATTCAAGATGCACAATGCCTTGTCGTTCTCATGGCAGTTCTTGCTTTTTCGGCTTTTCGTAAATGTAATTCGTGCTGAGTTTTTAAAACTTTAGTTTCTTCCACGTCTCTTGTGTTATTTTTTATTTGAATGCGAACAAGTCGCATTTTACACATGTATCTTTAAGCGGAACGTGGAAGTGCAAATTAAAATCGCGATGAAATATTTGCGATACATTGCTTCAGAAATAACAGATACGTGATCTTCCTACACTTCTCTTGTACAAATTATACATTTGGCGTATTTAAGTTCAGAACTATATATTTTCGAAAAATAATATTAAGGTGTTTCATCTAATTTAAATATAATTATCTCACAAAACCTTGTTAAAAAATATAATTATCATACCGTCAGTATGTTCACACACTACCTTATAATGTTAAATGGTATATAGTCAGACTTATACACTCCGCTTTTTCAATAGAACAGCATATCATTTTTACACTCATCATATCAGCGACATTTATTTTGATATTACTCAAGATATTTTTTTACCAAATTTTATGAGGAAACGTAGGCACTTAGTGATGATTATAAATCTGCTAATAATATGGCAAATGCGAATTTTTTGACTTAGACCATTCTTGCTTTCAACGGCTCACATATGCTTATGTAAATCTTTTGCAGAGAGAGGAATCAAATAATGCATGATGTAGCCCTATTAATTCCTGTGAGTAGTTACAATAATTTCAATTTGTCACAAAAGAGGCTTTACAACTCCAAATTCACCTTTTTTAAAGTAAATTGTATCAGAAAACTTGAACAGTTAAGGGCCCTTAAAGATAATAATATATCTTCCACCGTAAAAAAGCACATAACAGAAAGCAAGGGCGGGACACATACACATCAGGCATCGACAGACACACACACAACAGTGACAGACACACACACCTCAGTTCACACACAATAAACAAAGCGACAATTCAAATAATAAATTCTTCCGGAACTTAACTCAAAAAATCATTCCCGATAATGTGATCAATGTTCTCGCCAAAGGTCCTAAGTACTCTTTGCCAATATATTCAGGCAATTTCCCTATACACAGTTTTCTGGCTGATTGTGAAAACGTACTTCATGATGTAGACGACTCAGAACAAAAAGATATATGTAGGTCATTTGAGATTATTTATCACACAACTAATTTCATGAAATTCAACAATTCAAAAGCTGGGGCGCATGTAGGCAGAGAACAGGCTGAAATTAAACAATTAATTAAAAATAATCCTGACATTTTATTTACCATTTCAGACAAAAGTAATGTGACGGTATGTATGTACAACGTCGAGTACCATAATAAAATGTTACAGCTTTTGTCAGACGACAAAACATACAAAATACTCAAACTGATCCTACATACTTACACGAAAGAAGAACCATCATTAATTAAAGATTTTAAAAACAAATACATACATGACCGACAGCATTAGCAAAGTCTCACTAAATATAACTCAGGCCTCTCCCCGCATATGTGTGGATACCCAAAATATACACTTAACCCGCAAAATTAACGCAACACTCTGACTTTTGGTTTTATTTCAAAGAAATATTATATATTTTCCGATTCATTAATATTAGTTATAATAATTTTTTTCATTATTACGCCTTTTGTAGGTTTTTGTCTGTATTCTTTATTTAATTTTGAAATCATAGCAGCTTTTCATGAGGGGCTTGTTTTTCAAGTAAATAACCCTCACTTCTAAAATAAAAGTAGGCATTGTTTTTTAATTGTTTTACCAATTGATAAGAATAACTGTCATTCGTGGAATACATATGTTTTGCGATGGAACGTGCCTAGACGAAATTTTAAATCGTGATGAATGTGTTCAAATTGTAACTTTGTCCAATGAAGGACTAACAAATCGCGAACGTGTAGAAGATTTGGCGTGGCTCATACAACGGTCGGTAGGGTTCTGCACAGATTTGTAGAGACCAACGATTACGCTAGACGACGTGGCCAAGGCAGGCCACGAGCTACAAATGCGGTGGAGGTTCGATTATTGATGCTTCGAGCACTTAGGGAACGGTTCACTACTGCACGAAGCCTCCAAATACAACTAAGCGCGGTTCATGGCACTGCTGTTAGTCAAGATACCATAAGAAGAAGACTTCGTACTCAAAATTTACGACCTCGGGCAGCAGCTACTGGTCCCAGATTATCTGCAAACCACCGAAGAAACAGATTGGCTTTTGCAAGAAGGCATGTGGATTGGGAAATCCATCATTGCGAGCAGGTGTTATTTACGGATGAGTCACGGTTTTGCCTTGTAAGTTCTGATCGTCGTCCAAGAGTGTACAGAAGGCCAAATGAAAGATATTCCGCATGTAACATTCGAACGAAACCACATTAATACGGAGGCGGTTCAGTAATGGTATGGGGTGGAATATCTTTAACAGCTCGCACGGAACTTTTTATCGTTGATGGTGGACGTCTGAATTCTGAACGATACATAACAGACATTTTAGAACTTTTGTGATACCTTTTGGCACCTTACATTGGCGATGGGTTCATTCTTATGCAGGATAATGCGAGGCCACATGCGGCACATATTGTTACTGAATATTTAAATTACGTTAATATTCAAATCCTCGAGTGGCCAGCCTGTAGTCCAGACCTGAACCCAATCGAGCATCTTTGGGACATAATGGACGGAGGATTAGAAGTCAGCATCCACAACCTAACAGCTTAGACGAGCTGCGACAAAGTCTATTCGCGTTATGGGACGATATCCCCAAGAAACCATCAGATCTCTAATTGAAAGTATGCCACGACGATGTCAGGCTACAATAACAGCCAGAGGTGGTAACACTAGTTACACTGATAACCTAAATACGGTTCAAAAGAGTTATCTTTTGTGTTCGTAATAATAATGATCATTTTATATGATTTTGTTAAAGAAGTCATATTTTCAGTTTTTGTTTATTTCCTACAATTCATTTAAGTCAAACTTATTGTTATTATCGAAATAATTCTGTTTGTGTATTCTATTCTTAATATGTTTTTCAAAATGTATGATAATTTTGACTGTAATTATAATAAATCGAAATATATAAGTGGTGCGTTAATTTTGCGGTTAAGTGTATAAGGAGGGCACACCCCTCAGACCCATAGTGAGCAACATTGACAATCATTCAAATATCTAGCAAAGGTTATAGCCAATATTCTTACAATCTCCTTTAGAGAATACAAATAGTTCCGGGTACAGGTCTTCTTTCAGTTTGCCGACAGTGTTAACGAACTCGTGCTGCCTGCCGATCACATTCTTGTATCGTTTGATGTCGTGAGTTTGTTTACAAACATTCCCACCGAGCTGGTCATTGGGAGAGTTGAAAACATCTGGGGTCTGGTAGAGATAAACACTGCTATTCCTAAAACCAAATTTATTAATTTGTTCAAATGGGTATTTGAATCTGTGTACTTTATATATGAAGACAAATACTATTTACAGGTGAGTGACATCCCTATGGGCAGTCCACTGTCACCTATTGTTGCTGATTTAGTCATGAACACAATACTCAAGAAACTTCAAACCCAAATACCATTTAGCTTTGGTTTTCTGTACCAATATGTGGATGATGTGGCCTGACCTCTACCTGCAGATCACATAGAAAACACTTTATTTAAACTAAACAACTTTCACCCCAATCTTAACTTTACTATTGAAAAAGAGCGAGATAACTCTTTACCTTTTCTCG
Organism: Protaetia brevitarsis; assembly: GCA_004143645.1. Taxonomy (NCBI): domain Eukaryota; kingdom Metazoa; phylum Arthropoda; class Insecta; order Coleoptera; family Scarabaeidae; genus Protaetia; species Protaetia brevitarsis. Next base: position 539,048 of record RXPK01000278.1, read on the forward strand.
ACACTCGCATACACCGCCATAACAACTAGGTTAGGTTGGGTTGGTACAGAAAACCCTCAAACCCGAATAGACTACTAGATTAACCAGTCCAACAGTCTCTACAAGATTAATTTAATTACAGCCCTTAAACATAAAATTTATAAAATAAGTCACCATACTCACAGGCGGCGCGATTTGTTGACCTTAAAAGATATTTTAATTAGTAATCGCTACCCTGTACATTTAGTCAACAGACTACTTTTTTCGACTGCCAGTCGTACGAGTGATGTCCCTGTGTCACCCCTGGCTCAAGTTAATGGTACAGATGAGAATACAGACATCAAATATAAATCGCATAAAACGATATTTTAAAATTTTAATTTTAAAATAGCGTTCACTTCTGCAATTACAGTAAACAAAAGATTTTTTTCCCAAATTAAGAGCCCTTTGCCGGCACCATAAGAGAACCACATTGTATATGTAGTTAAATGCATAGATTGCTGTAAATGTTATATTGGTCAGACTACCCAGAGATGGCGCGAGAGGAGCACGCAACACAAAAGCGATAGCAGAATTAAACCTAAAAAATGCACATAGGCTAATCACACACACCAATTAAAACACCAGGTTAATTTTGATGATTTCAAAATTTTATTTCATGAAAATAATTACAACAAAAGAATCTTTTTAGAAAATTTAGCCAAATATAAAATTCAAGATAACATTAACACCAAAATCAATCAAACATTTCACTTAAACCTTACAAATTACTTTTACAAAACTTTAAAATCAATTTTTAGCCTTTACATTTTTTTTTTTTTGCTTTATCAGTTAAATTTTATTTTTTTTTTTCTTTGCATATTCTTTTTTGATCCAGCAATGACAGTGTGTGTCCTTGTTCGTATTTGTAATCATCCTTTTTTTACCGTCCTCGAAATTGGGGTCCGTGGGTGCATTGCAGCCGACATACATTCATCTTAGTTTTGACTGTCTTTGTGTAAAGTTTTTAATGCATTTGTACGTACGAATTTTTAAACTGTGATTTTTGTTCGCTTAAAATTTTTTGATCTAGTCGACCTAACTCGATTGCTAATTTTTCAATCAATTCATAACTTTCATTTATTTCATATTTTTATTAAGGAGAAATAACTCCATCATGAACAATTTACACATAATTTTTTTTTCTTCGATGTTAACTTTGTTAAACAATCTTAAGCCGATTGTAAGTATTTTCTTTTTTATACTTTAAATTATCCTTAGGTTAAATTACTTATAATTGTTAGGTCTGATGAAGGGTCTAAATATAAAGACCTGAAACGTCACTATGACGAAAACATTGAAAACAATAAAGAACCCTTATTCTGCCAAGTCTTCTAACAGTAATTTTATTTAGTTCTTATATATACTTGTGTCCTTTTAATTTATTATAAATTTTATTGTTCTTTTAATCAACTTACTTATATATATTTTTTTCTTTTAATAAAGTAATAAACGCATGAAAAATGCTCAAAGTAAAAGATAAATGAAAATATGTTAAAAAATATGATGAGGAGTTATTAAAAAAGGCCTTAAAAGACATTGAGGAGGGTTTTTCAAAAAGGCAAGCTTCAGTAAAATATGGAATTCCAAGACCAACGTTCCTATATAGAATGAGCACTACATTTAAGAAAAGTAGACATGGCCCTGCTACTTACCTAACGGCAGAAGAAGAGACTACCTTAGAACAATGGATTGTAGACAGTTGTAGTACAGGATTTCCTCTAAAAAAAAAAAATAATAATATACAGGCATCTGTGTAAATATTTCTAATGCCCAACAAGACTTACCCTGGAAAAAATTGGTACAGAGCTTTTTTAAATCAGCATCCTGATCTTGTAGATGGTACACCCAAAGGTGTTTAAGCAAGTGTGGTGTTAGAAAGCGACATAAGGAAATGGTTCAGTCAGATTGAAAATTATTTAAAAGAGAAGATAACTTTCACATTCTGGCAAGAGCCGGATAGAATTTATAATGGGGATGAAACATGTTTCAAGTTATGTCCTAAAGAAGAAACGAGTACTCGCTCCGCGAGGACACAGAAATGTGTATAAGATAGACCAAAGGCGGCCAAAAACGAATTTAACGGTAATGTTTACATTTACTGCATTCGGTGTAATTACACATCCGGTGATCATTTATCCTTACAAGCGACTACTTGCAAATATTGTCAACAGTGTTCTAAGATGAGTTGGGATATCGGGATCACCGTATAACGGGTGGATGAAGTCGGACTTGTTTATCGCGTGTATTTAATTGAATATTTTTAATTTTATTTAATTTAATATTTTACAGCCCCATCTTAAAAAAAGTTCAAGTTCAATTTCCTATCATTTTATTTGTAGATGGGCATGAAACCCATATGACGTATAATCTCAGCACTTTATGCACTGAATTAAAGATTATATTAGTAGCGTTATATCCCAATTCAACGAGGATTTTGCAGCCAGTGTCCTGCTTTAAGTCTCTAAAAAATGCCTGGAAATCATCACTTTATAAATACCTAAACCTATTTGTGTAAAATGCCGTAATTTCATCAAAATAATTTTCCAAAATTTCCTAAACAAAATCAATAAAATTCATTTATGTAATAAAATCTATTCATTTCTTAGACTCAAATTTGCCCAACACAACAATTTCCAAGACATCAACAACAAACCAGTCAAAATCCTAAACCTCCATCTTTTCGATTCGCGAAAATACTAGGGCAAATAACTGAAAGACGTCAACTTAGACTACAGCCAATGGATATAGATCCCAGTACTAGTAGATTCAAAATGAAGATGACACCTTTTGGACCAGCAGCAACAAAACCATTTGTGAAAGTTGAAGAATTACATCAGCAACAAGATATAGAAGCCAATGAGCAAGAATACCCATAGAATCCAACATTTTTTAAATATCCATAACCGAGAAAATTGCCAATGGAATGGAAATCTACCATGCTAAGTTGAATAATCAGGCCAAAACAACTTATCAATTTAGTTAAAGAAATAATTCCTTAAGGTAAAGTCACATTTACACCACGGACGAAATTTATCAGCAGTTATGAATTAGATTCAATTACTATAGGCCAGAAACAAAATCAAACTGGTAATTACATTGTATACATTGCCCTTGCATTCATCTTCATTGTAATGATAGCTATTTCTAGAAACTTATACTATATGGATATAAAGTATTGTGATTTCTGTAATAGATTTTCCCGGCTAATATATTTTAAAAATAAATAAAGAACTTCCTAATTAAATCTGCCTTTTCTTTACAGATACTTTCGTCATATCTTTCATGATAGGACACAATACAATCCCAATTCACAAGATGGTTGTAAAATACCGTATATGCCCAAGATATCTAGAGTTCACCACTCTAGATCATGCGTACTAGTGATCTCCCTTCTTACTAACCAATGAGTAATTTATACTTTTCTTTCAGTCGTGGATATGTTACCCAAATGGGTGGACGTCTTCTGTCTCCTAAATAACTAACGTGTATACTATTATGTTCCACTCTGTTAAATATTGAATTTATAGTTTAATTTTTAATAATTCAATGTATCAAATAAGCTTTTATTAATAAAACAGTGTAATTATTAATAACATGTATAATTTATTAACAAGTTTATATCAAAAACATATAAAAAGTACGAGAACTCTTATCCATGGTGAGAATACTTATTTGGAACGTTCAAAACAAATATTATCAATTATCCAGTATATATTTGGATTTTTAATTTCTCCAAATAATTTTTAGATATCCCGCTATCATAAGAGAAAAAAACCACCAACCACGTCTACCAACTTATACAAATTCAAATTTCAGTATAAACTCACATCGGAAGAACAACACCGGTATCATAAAAATACAGGGAAACAAACCTCCTTCACAGCATCCAAAGTGTATGATTACGTTCAAAACAGCAGAGACATGTATGATTCCATATAGAAAATGTACCAAGGTATAATAAACAGCAAATTTCTTCTAATCTCGAACAATCTTGACGTTTCTTTTGTATATTTTTAGCGGCTATCAGTAATAAAGTCTGGAATTTCTTCCCAGATCCTCCCAGAGTAAGTTTTTTGCCATGGTTTTCCCTTACTCCGTGGCCATTGATTTTATATAAGTATATTATATACTCAGGTCCTTGGCGAATGCCTGGGTGATAACAAAAGTCGTTCCATGGGCGCATTTAATAATAACTGATAGCTGACTGATTTACAGTAGACTCGCGATTATGTGAACTAATCATTTTCACATGTTTTATCATTTCTCAAAAGTAGTATTCATATGGTCGCGAGGCTACTGTATTTTATGTTTTGTATTAGAATCATAGGGAAATTATTTGTTAGAGTAGATCATATCAATTGTTTATGAACCATAAGTACTTACAGTAGGTAGCCTCGAGTAGTACCTTTTTAGGTGGAGCACGGGGTTGGGATGATTTTGTAATCAATTTAGTTTTCATAAATAAAGTGTATATTTTAGATCAAAGTAATTACATGGATTTACAAAGAATCCCTTCAATAGTCAGATATACCACAGGAATATGGTTTAATTCATTACACTTGATGAAAAATAAAACAGCTTTTCAGAAGATTATTTTATCAACAAACACCCCTATCCAAGGATTTCACTCGTTTATTTCCTACGAATTACATTGAGTCACTACCCCATTCAAGTAAAGTCGAAACCTAGGATACCAGAATATCGTACAGTTGCCAGACGATAAATTATGTATTCCAATTCCATGACTACTACGAATTAACCCAAATTATACTGGACTTACAAACAGTGTGTACATTAAATAATAATTACATTTAATTATGGCCGGAATTTATGCTAAGTCATGAATAGCTTGCTGGAGAAGCAGAAATTTCCTTATAGTTGGAAGGTAGCGAAGGTCGCCCTAATCCTTAAATCTGGAAAACGCCCTGAATTACCAAGTTCTTTTAGGCCGATATGCATGCTTAATACGCTTAGTAAACTGGATGGGAGCTCTTTTAAAAAATAGACTTCATCAAGAACTGGATGAGAAGGGAAGTGTTGCACCCTCACCAGTTTGGCTTTTAGAAGGGCAGGTCCACCATCGAAGCCATCGAGACCTTGGTAGAAGACAGTATATATGACATAAGTGTAAATGTGTGTGTTCTAATCACAATCGATACTAGAACGTTTTCAACCTAGCTAGTCACAGTTTGATTATAGAGAAGCCTGCGCCAGAGAAACACTCTAGTTATCTTATTAACATGATAACTAGCCACCTGAGTAACACAGGATGTACTGCAAATAGATGAAACGATGTCGAATTAAGGCAGGATACTACAGGATCCGGTCCTGGGACCATTCGATTAGTAATAATTATTTTATCACCTGATATTCACTACTGGTCCCAGTATCTGCACTTCCCGTGGTGTTGTGCCGAAGTTTTTTACAAATGTTACCTTTTTTTTTTTGTAATTTGCATACAATTTTAGTCAACTTAAAACATAATCTTGGACTTTCTTTACACTTTTCTTTTCCATTTGTGTTTTGCTTTATAGTCAATTAACGACCATTGTTTGCATTTAATTCAGTGATCTCCACCTCTGTGATTGAGTAAAATTGACGTTTTTCTGCGTTTTACCCCCTTACCGACCTGCGTCGTGGAGGGTCTGTAGATGCAACGCCGTTATCCCACGTTCAGGGTTAACCAAGGCCTTTTTTGTTATTTGTGGGTGGCGCAGTCCAGTCCGCGCATTCTCCTAGCGCGGAACTGTGTTACATTAAGGAACCTGAACGACCGTCTCCGACTGGGTATAGCGGCCACGAAAGTGCCGCGAAAGGCGTAGCAAGATTCAGATGCGAATCCGATTTGTGAATGAAAAAGGAGAAGAAACGGTAGCGGAGTATTACGACTAACCTAGAAGAGAGAACACGTGGAGATTAAGGAGAAAAAAAAACATGTCGGCCGGGTTGAAACGCAGGAAATGGCAAGTTACTGATTGCAAACGTAGACGAATTGAGAATTTTGTGAGTAGAAACGCAGAGTAGTAATATGGCAAAAGTAGAAAATAAAAGAACATTAACCTTAGTGTGAACGCGATATTACAAACGAGAAACCGCTGTTGTCGCTGTGTATTTACAGACACAAATGGAGAAGATGTAATCGTCTGTCCTCTTAAAATTATAATGTTATGCCAGATTTATCTAAAAGCCATAAATACATTTACGGGAGTTTGCAAGCTGTGGCTTGAGCGAATTTATGGTTAGAAAATATCACAGCGCGGCAGCTTTCATGCATGGTTTTACGTCAGACAGGCTCATGACTTGTTTACTGCAGACATGGTTAGTCGAGAAAAATGAAAATCGAGCTGGGAGGAATTCAAAATGACTTTTAAGAAGACCTTCTGGCAAATTACTGTATCACTATCGTTGAAACCAATATAACTATTTTACAAGACCTAAACAAAGTATAAGCATTATTTCCACGAAAAATGGTTAAGTAGCAAGCATTGGACTAACTGCGAGGAACAAGGAAACAGATCTAAATAGGACTATGATCACGTCTAGTTAGCAAATTAAATATACGAAACATACAAACAAAAATTTTGTGGATTTTATCGTTTATTTAAATTTTTTTCACTACTAGTAAAAACGTCTTATCAGGAAACTATTCTATAATCTCTCACCATTAATGATCCCTTTCGTGAATCATCCGAGCACAGGTTTCGTACCTTAAGTTTGATTTTGACGTAAACTCATTTTATCGCTTTTCTTCGACGACCCGAAATACAAATGCCTTCGTTCGCAATCAACCCATGGCACACAGAGATGTTCTTCCCCTTTATATTTAATAATAGTTGTAATTGTGGCTTTAACGTTAAAAACGCCCTTTTGTTATATTTTCATACGGTTTCTCAATAGATCAACAAACGTATTTGCGTGAACGGATGTCCAAGCATATAAGTAAGAAATTAAAAAATGACAAAATAAATTAACTAGCTCAGCAAAATGATTTAAAAGCCCAGAGATTCTAAATTCAGAGTAAATTTTAAAAAATTAATAGTGGTTTTGCAAAAATTGAAATAAAATCCCCAAAAATTAAATGCTGTCAAAATAAAAAAAACTTGATTTTAAAATATATTAACAATCATTAAATTATTTTAAAAAAAAAAGAAAAAAAAACATTGATACAATTTACAGGATAAATAAAACCGTTAATATAAGATTCTGGCATAAAACAAACCTGCTAAGATTCTACAATTTAAAAAGACAATGAAATCTTTAGCAACAAAAGAAGATTTGTTCCAGAAGATAATCCATCACAAATATCCACGCGTCGATTTTAAAACAAACTAATTTTACACACTTTTAAACTAAAAACACGAAATCTTCTAGAACATTTACAATAATACTGATCTAATACCTCAAAATGTGTACACATTAAACAAAACAGCAATAATTAATAAAGATTCTTTGGATGAATAATATCAAAATACCGAACAAAGATTAAAATTAAATGAAATTACCTACATGGTAGCAAACAAAATTGAAAAACATTACTTACACGGCCTCCATCCTCAAAACTGGGCCTCCAAGGATAACATCTACATATAACAAATTACAATCTCGTGCGTGAACGCACAGCGCAACCAAAGGGAAAAACTAGCCAAATAACTATATACAGAGTAGCAAATGTACAAATAAATGAATTACTAACACAACCGGCAAATAAAATGATACTACAAAGAATATGGAACTCTATCATGTTTTGACAAGCTGATTAGGAAAAATAAATATACACATTTAAATTCCGAAACCCGGTGGGCCAAACATAGCATATATTGGTCCGGGTGAGAATATTCTCTATTAGCATTAACGTTAAACATATGCCACGTTATTTTTTTCTTTGTACAGTTTAAAACCATTTTTCCGATAAAATATTTCTATTAGTTGCCGACATCCCATTACTATTTTAAATATTATGATAATAATATGCCGTCGTTATTTTAAAAATTGCGCACAATTTTTATGTCCACTTCATTATCTTTTTAATCTATCTATTCAAACAGGAACTTTTCCTATACAACATCCCTCTTATTAGAATCACTGGTTAATAATCGGCCGCTTAAAAACCCAAAATAGAAAAGTGTATGTAATCCAGTACATATACTCAGTTAATTTTTCCGCTTATTGAATCATTAAAATCAACGTCCCCGGTATTGAGTCATTATTTACTTTGAGTCTCAATATAGAAAAACGGCACAGTTCAGAGCTAATAGTAGAAACTCGCTTTACATTTACAAACGCACGAATGAAAATGCACAATCACAAGAATTTATGAAAAATCTGCTATTTCGCATCAAATTAGTTTATGAGCATTTTAAGCGACTAGCGCTCAGCTTTGGAAAGAAAAGAAACATATCGTTTTAAGAAATTCAGGAGAAAGAAAGATGCCGATTAAACCAGCTGCTGAAAATTGATAAAAGAACTATTTACCCGGACTTAAATGATTACCAAACCAGAGATTTGCATTACCGAGGGAATATTCGTAGGTAAAATTGCCAGAGTTCATACTATTCCCCCAGTGAGGTAAAGCCGCTGTGCATGCTGAACACTCTAATAATTGCTAGGTCGCTCATAAAAAATCGCTCCAAACAACTGGGATAGAGGCAGGTTCACCCTCACCAGTATGGATTCTACGAGTTAGATCAGGGCCACCGTTAGAAACGTTAAGTAAAACCGTAAACAACTACAACAATTCCGTTGCTCTAATCCCATCAACGTCAAAAAACGCTTTCAATTCGCCTCTCATCATCCCCTGATAATAAAGAATTGCAGAAGAGGGTCTTCAAGTACCTATTAACATGTCGCACTTCTGAAAACAGAGCAATCATCGCCGAGGGAGACCTCCGTGAGGGAGGTTCCACAGGTTCTGTTCTGGGCCTTGCTGCGTAGAGCTATGAGTGTTCTAGCCGACACTAGCCTAGTGTGGCGGAAATGTTGTATGCACGTTAGTAAGGTACCAATGAAGCCTACGCAGTTCGGTTGATGATGAGGAAAATTGAACTAGCCCAGCTCCTGACAAGACCGAGGCGATCATCCTAAGGGGAGCGGAGATCGTAAGTTCCTGTGTTTTACCCTGGAGGAGGGAACGCTTTAAACCCTCGCAAAACTAGTGAAAAATATTCTGGGCATCACTTAGACGACCGGGGAACATTCAAAATACCATATCACGTTACTGTGGCTAAGCGGAAGAAGAGTCGCAAGTTTGTCACGGATTCTAGCGAACTGGGTGGGCCGAAGAGTGGAAAGCGGCGGTGCTGGCAGCGCCATGCACAGTATTCTCCTCTACGGTGCTTCCTGTTTGGCACGGAGTTCTGGAACCTGCTGAAGTTATATAGACAGCTGCTGATTAGAACGCAGAGGAAAATGCTCTTGCGGGTCTGCGTCGGCCTTCAAACAGGCGTCGGGGTTGCCTTGGCAGGTGGCTGCCGGGATTGTTCCCATCGACCTCCTAATCAAGGAGAGAGCATTCGCTCATGGCACAGAGACGCTGACAGACGCCAATATTGCGATCTCCGCCAGGAGAAGCACTCAGGCCTATGGCAAGAGAGGTGGACTGGAGACCGAGAAAGCCACAGTGGACGAAACGATTAATACCTTACGTAAACCTTGGATAGACTGCAAACACAGGCAGTTCGACTATCACCTGACGCAAGCGTTGACCGGACACGGGATGCTTTCGGTCCTATGCAAGAGGATCGGCAAGGACGAGCACGACGACTGCATGTTACTGCCAGGCGCTGATACGTCGGAACACACCTTGTTCGTTTGTGATAGATGGAGGACCTATCGTGAAACGGCTTCCGCCACGCTAAAATGCGTACTTACTCCAGACACCCTGGTTACTACGATGCTGTCTTCCCCAGCGAACTGGCTGTGTACACCAAATGATCACGGCTATTATGAAGAATAAGGAGAAGGAAGAACTCGAAAGACAAGCGACCCTAAGGCAGTTGTAAAGTGAAGGCTATACCGCTGGTAATCCGACGCTATGTTCCAACGACGGTTCCGGTTGCCAGAGAAGGTAAAGGAGGGGTTTTATCGATTACGCCCGACACTATCCAAGCACTCTAACCCGTGCGTGGATGCCAAGCGGTTTCCCTTCACCAAAAAAAAAAAAAATACCGACAAGACAGGACTATATGTCAGAGCGATCCCGGATTATTCATTGGTTTTCAGGACTGAGACTGATGCCTATTTATTTCCACAATTTAAACACATTTTACCATACGCCGCACATGGTTTTTGGATAATCTTGCTACCACACTTACCACACGTTTGCTGTGATTTCTTGTAATTGTTTTCATGCTTTCATCTTTGACCTGTCATGTTCCGGAATGCTTATGACGCCCGATGACGTGCCATGATGTTTCCTTGAAGAATATAATTAAAATTTTTGTAAGAAACATATCCACGCGTTGGCCTGAATTTTTATCAAAGTTCACCTTATCAGGTTTTTTAATTTGTTTCCGTCATTTTTGTAATAATCAGTTTCTGTTTAATTCCTCTCTTTATTTATCTTATGCCCGGTTTTTCAGTGTGGGTTTAAACTTCAATTTTGGTTTAAGTTTCAAGTTCAGAGTTAAAGTTGTATTCAGTAGCAGTTAACTCTGAACCGAATTAGAAAATTGTTGTTTAAGCTGTACTATCTTACAGAGTTAAACCTGACCGACGACTTGAACCAAAAATTGACATATAAATATAACCTCAATAGACGTTATTAATTTGTTATTATCAAACAACAAACGTAGCACTTAGCATATAAACATCTTTTTCAAAAATGGATTTTGTGGTATCTTCCGACGATGAGGATGTTACTTAATTTTATTGATACATTGCGATAAAGAAGGCCTAAAAGTATTTCGAAATCCCCAAATTACTTCGATCTTTGGATTATCGACGACTTTTTTGTACGTTTCGTTTAGAAAAAATACTTTCAGCATGTTTTAGCAAGTTATTAGAGGAATGATTGAAAATCCAACTGACTGTAAATATTTTATAGACAAATATGATGGTAAATACATGAATTAAGTTACAGAATTCCTCATTAACACCTGAGCAAAAGTTGCTTTAACCTTACGATTCTATGGCAACTGCGAAGCTTTTTAAATACTTTGGGGATATACTGTGTTTCATAAATCCACAGCAAGTAAAGTTATCGCAAGGTATCTCATGCCATCGCTTCTCTTCGAGAACAATACATAAACTTACCGCAAGGCGATGAATACATGAGGTGAATCGAGGCTTTTTGAGATTGCTTCATTTCTAGAATAATAGGTGCTATAGACTGTACACATGTAAAAATACATCACCAGGTATTGCAACATAGACTTTTTCGTGTTATTTATATGTATATCCGAACTCGTTGTTTAATAGATGAATCTTACCCTTCTGTGTCAATAAGTAATAACTTGATATTTTCCAATTTAGGAGGTGAAAATGCAGAAATTATACAGAAATAGAAAAGGTTATTTTTCATTGAATGTGCAAGCAGTATCTGATCATAGATTACGAATACGTATATTGTATGTCGCTGGCCAGGATCTGCTCACGATTCCCATATATTCAACAAACAGCACTTTACGTCGTGAATTTGAAGAAGAACTATATGGAAATAATTACTTTTAGGTGATAGTGGTTATAGAATTCGTAATTACCTGTTAACACTTTACGAAATCCTTTAACACCTGCAGAAAATTTATACAATGAGGCACACATACAACCAGGAATTGTGTGGAAGACTGTATGTGTATGGAAACGCAGGTTTCCTGTTTAGCCAATGGATTAGATTACAACTGCGATCCATCCAATGTGTAATCGTAGCCACAGCAGTATTGCACAATATTGCTTGCAATGAAAATGAAGATATTCCTCCTGTTGATGATGATATCATAATGGATGCAGTAGAAGATGTTCCAATGAAGGAAATTTTATAATATAGCAAGAGACAATAGAACAAGACATAATTTAATTTACGAATTATTTTAATAATTTATTGTAAATTTACATCTATACATATATAAATAGTTATGTTTTACATTATCAAATGTTTTTTGCTTGATAAGTAAATCTAATTTTATCAGTTCATTTTTTAGTGTCTGTTCTTCTATTGTAGTAGAGCCAAATGATGTTGCTCCTGTAGAAGTTGCATTTTTCTTGATGTTCCTCTCCATATATTTCTTTGAATATGTAGTACATCATTCTTGTATTGCCAACGATGACCACTTTTCATTTGTTACAGATCCTGTAACTTTGCGTTTTTTGTTGGTTTGCCTTCCGACATTGCAGTAACTTTGGTGTTATGTTATTTTGCAATGGCACAGAAATTGCTTTTGTAGTGATGAAGAGTATATTTACTCCAACACTGACCACTACTGGTTGATGGGTCACTGTGCACAATAATGATTTCCTCATTAGCTGCATTTTCCACATCTTTAAGCAAAATGATCACAGTAAGAAAATTATTAAAATAAACTAAAAAAATTACCTTCAGTTGTGTCACTATCAAAATAGCTAGGAGCCTTCTAAACGAACTCCTAATATATCCTTTTATGTCTTCGTCCACTACACTTATTTTTATGTCGGACGGTGGTCCTCCACCAGTCCCAGTTATTTGGCATCGATTATCAGCAAATTTTTGCTTGGTCTCTTCTTTATGTTTCCGTATTTTTTTCTTAAAACAACGGCGCTTCGATAGACGGTGGAATTCGAATGACTGTTGAACTCTTTGCAATATCTTCCCATGCTGTATCCTTTCTTTCCACAAAACGCGATCGGTTTTTTTTGATTCTATTATATGTTTCCTTTTCTTTATTAAATCCATTACATGTCGATTTCTTCCACAGAAAAATTCGCGCTCTCTTACACGCAGATGCTTCGTCATTCATTTTCACCAGGCAACAATCGCTTCAGATTAGAATAGTTTCAGCTTACAAACAAAAGAATCTATACATTGGAATTCCTAATCCCTATATCTATAACAATACCATAAATACCTATAACAGTATGGATTGTAGATAATATAAGTACAGTGATTTAACATAGTTGGGTATATAATGAAATCCTAACAAACAAACTGATATAATAAAACAGTTTCCTTGTTAATACTTAAAATTGGGAAATACCTAAATTGCGCTAACAATAGTAATAACCATTCAATTGTATAAACGTAGAACAATAGTGTTTAACTTCGGGAATTCCGGGATATCTCGCGTATTCATTGGTTACTACCTTTACATAACAAGTCTTGCCAACAATACATCTCTTAAGTTCCTCCATATCAGGTTGACCAACATCGTGTTTTAATCTCCAGTTTTAGTTTAACTGAACGAGTTCAAGAAAGGGACTGAAAAACGCAAACAAGAGGTTCATGGTTCTAGCTCAAGTTCAGAGTTCAGCTGAACTTGTACTTAAACCCAGACTGAAAAACCGGGCATTAGTATTTTTCGTTGTGTTTTCTTATTTGAAATATATTTCTGCAATTACAGTAAGAAAAAACGCTCAAAGCAATCAACATTGCAATCGTTCTTCAAAGCTAATGAGCGTCAGCCTGATTCTTCATCCCGAAAATAATTACGTTGATGTTCATGCTATCTGTTAACAAATATAGTAAAGCTGTGTAGTAAATTTTTGATTTATTTATTTAAATCCAATACACACATGTCATAATAGTTTAACTGGGAAGAAGATTCTAAATATATAGAGGTTGGAACTCATCTCACTTTAGTATGCATGTACATGCATTGAAGAATATTCGTTTTACAACGATTCCTTTTACGACTGTATTTCCAAGAACGCGTCTAGGTCGTTAAACGAGACCTTACTGTATTTCAAAATGGAGAACCTACAGTACTCTATGTTACATTGTGATATATCATAGTGTAACGTAGAGTACTATATGAATATATATATTTTTTTTATAGAATGCCCGTAGGTTCCCCATTTTGAATTACTTCTATTCTTGTAGAAAACAGTTTAAAAGATATGGTATTTTTTCAAACTTTTAATTTCGCGGTAAACATAAAGTAAGAAAACATTATTTTATTTAACAGGAGAAAAAGTGCATCAAAATAAATTACAAACAAAATTTTGACATTTGTATAATTATCGTTTATATTATATAAATATATTTATGTATGTATAATGAGAATGTCTAGCCTAATATGGTACACGACAATAAATAATATGTTTTCTTATATTTATCTTAAATTATATTTCTCCTATGCTAATAATATCAATTTTTTGTAAAGTAAGCAGTATTGCTACTCAAAAAATGTAAATATGCATCTGCCCAGTGTCTACAGAAATAATTTAAGGCCACCAATCACCAATACATTAGCCTTGAATTAATTCTTATTGGTACTTATAATGTGACATTTCATATACGTTTTAAAAATGATGTGTCATATTCTGAGTGTCATTAAAATTAATTCAAGATTAATGAATTGGTACAAAAGGCCTTATAAACAAATCCAATCATTATTTAGAGAAATTTCAATTTACCACTCTTCGGGTGGTTCGTGACTCCAGCAGCATATCAGCACCATTGTATTAGCAAACCTACAAATATTAAGCGAGTTTCCCACCTGTATAATCTATGCCACTTGTGCATTGTAAGATTGCAACAGTTGTACATAGCGAAACAGGAAAACGAGTATCTCGTTTCTCTCAGCACCGACATATCTTGCTTATAGTAATTCATGGATACAAGCATGCAAGACAGATGTATAGAAAGATGCTAAAATAAAATAAGATGTCTCCATGAAATATGTTAAGACATACTTATAGATGTACATATATTTATACTAAGGGTGTCTTCCAAACATTTCTCTCCTGAGGCATATCCGGAATCGTTTTATGGGATGTTTAACTAAGGGAACAGATCAAGGCTATTACAAGAAATAGAGTTGAACGGTGGGCTGTCCAAAAGGCAATATGGTTTTACTAAAGGAAGATCGGCACTGCATGCAGTGGAAGCCGTAGTGAGTGCAGTGGAGAAATATGGAGTCAAGTGGTGCATGCTCGTCACCTTGGACGTGCAGAATGCATTTAACAATGCCAGCTGGGACCATATATTAGAAAGCCTTGTGAACAGAGATATATCAAGGTACTTAGTTAATATAATAAGTAAATACTTCGAAGGTAAACGGCTTCAAAGCCGCGATCGAATGGGAGACAGAAGTTGAGGTGAAAGCAGGGGTACCGCAAGATTCTGTGCTTGGTCCTGTCCTGTGGAACTTACTCTTTGACATCTTTAAGATCCGGCTGACAGAGGAATCTGAGCTAATAGAGTATGCGGACGACCTGGTGTTGTTGGTAGCGGTCGAGAATGAGTATACTTTAATGATCAATGTAAATGAAAATCTCAGCAAAATTAGTCAATGGCTGATGGAAAACAGATTACAATTGGCACCAGAGAAATCAGAAGCGCTGATTCCGAAAGGCAAGCGGAAAAAGATCATATCCCCTTCAATATCGGTGGAACTAGGATAACACCAGTAAGGACCCTTAAGTAGCTAGGAATAATATTGGACCAAAGACTATATTTTGGAGACCACATCAAATATGCGTGCGGGAAAGCGGGGGAACGGACAACATTACTTACCCGTATAATGCGTAATATTGGAGGCCCGTGTAGTGCAAAGTTGCTCTCTGGAGTTATGCACTCGATAGTGTTGTATGGCGCACCGATATGGTACAAAGTCTTGGAGAGAAAGGTATACAGGAACCTCGTGGGAAGACAGCAGAGGGGGATGCTGCTGAGGGTAGCGTCAGCGCTTCGAACGACGTTACTTGAGGCGCTACAAGTTATTACATCTACGGCTCCAATACATTTTTTGGCGCACAAAAGAAGGATCATGTACGGAAATGGTGGCACGCTGGCCCGAGGAATGGCAGAGACAGAGACGATAGATATGTGGCAGAGGAGGTAGGATGATAACTTGGAGAAGGTGCAGTGGACCAAGAAACCCATCCCAAAAATACGACCATGGATCGCTTGTATACACCGGACCACTGACTATTACCTCACGCAGGCACTGACCGGCCACGGATTCTTCGGAACCTATGCCAAGATGTTCGGCAAGGCTATAGTAGATAGCTGTGCACACTGCGGAGAGATGGACACACCACAGCATACCCTCTTTGAGTGTGGAAATTGGATAATCAGAGAAATGCTGCTATGATAGAGATTGGAACACCGCTGTGTGTGGAGAACATGGTTACGGTCATGCAATACAACCTCAATAGTGTGAACAAATTCCCGGTAAAGAAGAGTAGTCGTCACAGAAAAGGAAAGTATGGACCGGAAAATGAAATGCTTGGAGAAAGTCGAAGAAAGTAACATTCCGCTACATGAAAAAAAAAGTGGGGCAGGAAAATAAAAATATTTCACTCCAGGACAAATGAAATTACTTTTACAAAAGAAACACGAAGGTACAGTGTGTATCAGAAAATATCTTATGACGCCAAACCTATAACGCCAAAAATATAAAAAAAACCAAACTACTGCTGACTCCTCCGAAAGGTCCAAGATCTTACCTGTCATTCAGGGTCCCGCCGGCTCAGTGAAGACGGGGGTGGGTTAACAACAAAGATCGAAAACTAAGGCGCCACCCGCTTTAAGATTTACCCTGTCGAGGCGTCCGTCAAAACGGGAAATTCGGAGATAGTAAATATAGGGGGGAAATCAGCGTAACAACAGAAAAAAAAAACAATAACGAAACTACAGATTACGTGGTAAATGTAAGTAACAAGTTTATGTAACTGGTAATATGCGTAATAAAAAAAAGGAAGTTAAAAATTGTAAAGTATTTCGAAAAATAAGTTGTATAAACGCAGACACATACAAAAAAGCATTTAGGGCTCAATTAAATATCGAGTTCCCCTTAAAGATAATAGAAACGTAACAAGTTACAAAAGTAATCTTAACTACACACGGGTGGGTTTCGTACGCGTAACGTTGATGATCACCAAAGCTTAGCGCTAACAATATTTCAACAGTGGCGAGTTTAAACCTCTGCCGCATCCGACGACGATAACATTTATAAGCGTTTAAAATTAAATATATATAAAACAATTACTTGATATCCTGAAGGGTAAAGAGAGACGACGATAACATTTATAAGCGTTTAAAAATTAAATCTATATAAAACAATTACTTGATATCCTGAAGGGAAAAGAGAACAAACAGTAACAAACATGAGCCCCCGATGCCTAATTGGCTTCTTTACTCAAAAAAAATTGGCTCTACGCTGCCGTTTAGGCGAGCATACAAAAATAGTTAACGGCAATAGTAGGTAAAAATTTATAACACAAGCCTGATTCGTTTCGCCGACGTCCTCCCCCACGTCTAGCGTCCTTGGAGAAACGTGCCGACCTCCGGTGTTGACGGCCCCCAGATCAGGAATTCGGGTCTGTCTCCAGGCTCGGTAAACTCGCAAAAAAACGTGCAACGGATGGCGGTGACTAAACCCCGAATGGCAGGCTTGAGATGGACAACGCCAAAGGTCCAATTAGGGAGATTACATCACCCCATCAAGATTAGGCAACGGTAATTATGCCTTAAAAAAAAGGCCCACAGCTTATGATAATACAATGAGTAGGTTAACTCGTAGGTGGTAGGAAAAACCCTGTAACGATACCAAAGTCTTAGAAAACGTAAAGAGAAAGAAAGTTGCTCCTACCTTGCGTCTAAGGTTTTAAGGAACCACACGTTCAAAACACGTGGGCGGTGAAAACGTAGGTCGTCTGATTGCACAAAATCCGCCTAAGCGATACGAACCGCAAAAATTTCCCCACTAGGCCTTCGCCTAAACCATCAAAACCAATGCGATTCCGCCAGCAATACTCGCAAAATGCCCTTAAATCCGCATAACTCAAATGCGTTACTTCCACACAACAAAATGGCAATTGCGGACGAACCAAACGCAGGCCTACACACTCATAGAGCCAAAACGGGAGTGACGAGAAAACCGGAAGATCGTTCGAACCTTTTCCGATAAATCCACGATTCTCGAATAATCGATACCGGAAACGACGTAATCGAAACTCCACAAAGCAAAACGCTCTAAACATCCCCCTAGACAATACAAAGCATTCGCAGAAAAGATAACTTGAAGAGAAATTTAGAAATGAAAAGTTGGTAACCCTGACTTTACCGAACAACCGCCGCTAACATCGTTCGCGCTGTCAAAACAGCTGACCGGTGTAGTAAACAAAACAACGAGGTTCACCAACTCTTCCAGGAAACAGAAGAAAGTAAGGGAAATAACGAACAACCGAGAAAAAGCACGGAAAACAAAGCTGAACAAAACACGGGTCGGCAATATCCCCGGTAAAGTAGAAAAAGAAAGTAACCCTCAATACTAATTCTAACCTCCGCTTCTAGTGACAATACCCAGAGCGAGATCGCAAATTAACAGCAATGTAACACGTAGGCGACTAATATGTTACACCCCAAGGTTATTCCGAATAAAAGAATCGTTAAATAGGTACAGTAAGGAAAAAATAGATACAGTACGAGCGAGAAGGTAAGAAAACAGCGTAACAATCTGCGCCGCCATTTCATGAAGAAGTGTTAGCCCAAGAGCTTATCGCTATCTGAAAAATGTTAGGCAGTTACTACTTCATAAACTATCCACATTAAGAAAATGGGCAAGCATTTTAAATGTAAGGCTCAGCATTTTATATAATGTATTCACTATCACGAAATATAAAGGTTTAGAATTGTCCTTAAGGGAAAGAGTAGCCATTATATTCTTCAACGAAATGTATGTTGCCTTGATAGGACAAATGAACAAGTACTTGATCTATCTAAAACTATTCAAGTAATGCCAGCACGAGGGTTGTTGCTTGCTTCTTGGGAGCAAATAATATATTTCGACTATGATAAAAGCATTTTAAAAGACATCCTTTTTGAAACTGAGGCCACAAAAACAGTCGCAGTTGTTTCAAGTATGAGAGGCAACAACTCCAATTTACATCGTCAATTCAATATTGGCATAGATGAAACGAAAACTCATTTTGTTTTACATCCAACAAAAGAAAATGTAAAAATTATTTTTTTTTATACATATATAATAATATTCGATCAGGAATTCAATATGATGTTAAGTTTACTATAAGAGAAGTGTATGAATAAAGGCTGTGTCTTAAAAACACAGTCAGTCACACGATAAGCTCCAGCGAGCAAGCATTGTTTAATTTCTTCAACCCACCTATTGCGTCTAAGCACAAGTTCCAAGTTAGTTTATTTTATTATGAACATTTCTGTGTAGACAGCAGGGATGGATGCAAGATATTGATTGGATGTATGCAAGCTATATAACTTAAATAATTAATGACTGGTGTGGCGTATTTAATACAAGTTACAAATTTGTATCAAACATGCATGCATATGGAATTGATTTAGAGAAGCAGAATAGTATTTCAAACATGGATAGATAGGTACTTTAATGTAAGAAATGATAGTTTGAGCACACAAGAGTTTAATAAAACTCCAAAAAGGAGTTCTTTTAAACAATCGATTATATGCTGACATATTGCTTGAATCAGGACATTTTAGAAAACTTTTTTCCTATATAAAGGCTATGGGTGCCACTAGTGATCATCCCACTCCTTTTGAATTTTGCAGGCCTTTGCGGTAGTAGATTTTGCCAACTAGGAAAGTAGGGGAAACCATGAAAAAACCTCTGGAACTACATTTTAAAGAAGAAGTAGAGGATATCGCAGTGGAGACTACAATATCGAATCTAGCGCAGCAATAAGTAGCAGGCTATGTAGCTTACAGATTTAGAAACACACATTATTCCTTGCATGAAAAAAAAGGTAAATATATTATGAATATTAGATTATTTTTTATAGCATGAACACATTATTGTCTGATTAGTAATATTTTTTTTGTAGTATATGTTGTCTTTTGCAAGGTTTGTTTTTTACCCCAATTTATAATATACATATTTATTTGTAAGTAAATTGCAACAACACTTGCTCCAAACATGTTTAACATACGCAGGTTATTTTCCTTTGAAGTTTCTACATACATCGCCACCTCAAAACACAATCCGAGTAAAAGGCATTTACTACTTTTTTTCACTTCTCTTTATCAACAATTTCATTATGCAATTACATTTCATCTATTTTAAACGTATTCTACTTATGTTGTTCATAAAATACACATATTTCTTTCCTAATTATTTATGCACGACTTTATTGAACGCGCAATGTCATGAATCGCACGACTTCATTGAAGAGATTATACTTAGCCCAAGTGACCTCATTTACGAAATGTGCAAAAGCATACTTATTAGCTGCTTTCGCTTAATATTCGACAAACTTCGTTATTAGCCATTTCTAAATATATCCGTGAAAATCTGTGTTAATATTACATTGTTTAGGTGACATTTTAGTTACTCTGAAAATAATTTTTAAATTACAGTGTCCAATTTTCTTTTGTTTCTGAATACGTTTCTCTATTTGTCATTTAATTCTGCTTGTCTTTTTGCGTCCAGAGCACTACGTTCAACTCATTTTGTTGAAAAGACGTCGTGTAAAAGAATTACAAACAATGACCCTTTCCACCTACTTAGACAACATTAAAAATGGGTTCTCAGCGGAATTTGATAATTGTATAACTTAAAACGAAAAAATGTTAATGAAATCTTTTAAGAGAGTGGTCATACGAGGAAAACGAGGGCGTGGTGTTCCTTTCTTGTTTACAGAGAATATGGTGAAGTCCACTAATTTACTTACAGAACTGCGTAATCGTTTTATACAAAAAGAAAATAAGCACTTATTTGCAAATTTAAAATCTTTAAGCAGCACAAACGGATCCCAAGTAATTTATAAACTTGTGAGGGAAGCTGGAGTAAAAAACCCAGAAGCACTAACATCTACGAAGCTACGTAAACATCTTAAGTAATAAATTTATCTCAACAGGATTTAGAGCAACTTGCTTCATTTATGGGTCACACATCTGATATTCATAAAACATATTATAGGTTGCCGAATGACATCTACCAGACAGCCAAAGTTTCCAAGTTGCTTTTACTCTCTGAAAAAGGACAAACATCTACATTTAAAAGAAAATCGTTAGATGAAATCGATATCAATTTAGATATAGAAGAAGAAAACGTTGAAAACGATATGCCCTGTGGAGATTCTATTCAGACTATCAATGAAAGTTTTGTACAAGATAACAATTTACAGAAAAACAACACACCATTACAGGTAAAAACCGCTTCAGGTTCTATATTGTTAGCATTTTCTAAACAGATAAACTGAGTTAAATCCGCACTGTGTTTTGACAAACTTGATTTCGGTTTGTAAAAGAACAGTTTTGCTAACAATTCTGCAGTCTACTTTATTTTGTGTGTTTTATATTTTTAGATAACTACCAGCAACATTTCAACAAAAACAAATAAAAGAATTTTAGAACCATGGACAAATGAACAAAAGAAAATTACTTTAAAATTCTTTAAAAATCACATTAAATCAAAAATACCACCAAAGAAGTGTGCAAATAAAGGACGAGCATGCCGTAATCTTTAGAAATAAATCCTGGGAGAAGATAAAAATATTTGTTGTAAATACTTATAACAAGAATGCATAATTTATAGCTTATTAAATTACAAAATAAAAATACGATATCCAAATGTACTTATTATATACTTTCGCTTAAACTAACATCATATCCAGTGATATTTTCCTTCGTTGCTAACCTTACATTATAGCACAAATTTTGTGCTATATAATTTTGTAGATAGTTAATATAAGAGAAATTGAGCATAATAAAAGTTGCAATAACTGCAAAAGAATTTAATATCTAACATTCTGTTAGTTCAAAAACACTTCGTTTGCGAACACGAACACCAACAACATATTTTGCTTGAATGAATTACAAATATTTGATTGCATTAACTAAATTCTAACTTGATTGTTAAAATAATGCTAAAAGTATTGTCTAATTTACACAATTATTTTAACATTCACATTCTGTTAAGCCTGTTTTACACGTTCCGATTTATTGGCCAATTAATTGAACAATTTCTTTGCTAAGAAATCGGTAGAACTATATGCTGTTTTTACGTTTAACAATCAATTGGATAGTTTTTAACCAATCATGCCTACTTGTTTACTTTCGTCAATAGTTGGCTAGGGAAATGCAAAATTGGGAAATTTTCATGTTTATGGATTGGCGACGTTTTGTATTTTAAATCGTGTCATTTAGAGCCGGTTCTATAAAACGATTTTGATCTTTATGTTCAACGGAACGTCGATTAGCCTACGAACTAAGTTTATTTGTTATTATGTTGTTCAATGTAAATTGAACTCCAGTTCAGCTGAACTGTGATCAGTCTATGTTGATACTGTTAATATTTAGTTAGTTTCCTATTTTTGACATATAACTGAACTTTCACTTGACTTTTGACATATGCTGGTTTGGAAATAAATCGATAACACTGGTCAACAGTGAAATTGCTTCTTAGGTGAAAGTACCCAATCCCGAATGAATTCAACGTGCTGAACACGAATATCACATTGAAAAAAGTTGATTTGCTGCACAGAAAAAGAACATCAGTGCAACAGTTAAGAAAGCGTATCATTTGTATTTTGGTTGCAAGATAGGCGACCAGGACAAAGACTGGGCCCCACACGTATGCTGCCGCACTTGTGCCGTAAATCTTTCACATTGGCTTAATGGCAAAAGAAAGGCAATGCCATTTGCTGTGCCCATGATTTGGAGGGAGCCCACCAATCACGTTGACGACTGTTATTTCTGTATGGTACCACCAGCTTCTGGAGGCATCACCAAGAAGAAGAAAATGGACAGTTGAATACCCTAACATACCATCTGCTCTGCGACCTGTCTCTCATGGCGAAGGACTCCCAATTCCAGAACCTCCTACAGATTTTTCTATCAGTTCAGACGATGAGGATGGCCATGTCGGCGAGTTCTCCTCAACGTGGCAGTAAGGATGATAACTTTTCGTGCTTTGACGAAACATCTGCACCACATAAAATTACCCAGGATGAAATGAACGATCTTGTTCGCGATTTGGATCTGTCAAAAAGCAAAGCGGAGATACTGGCCTCAAGACTTCGACAGTGGAATCTTCTGGAACAGAATGTCCGAGTGACTTCATTTCGCACTCGCCATCAGCTCTTCGAATCTTTCTTTAAGAAAGAAGAAAGCCTAGTGTTCTACTGCGATATTGATGGTCTACTACAAGCTCTCGGTATTGCACATGATCCCCACGAATGGCGGCTGTTTATAGACGCTTCAAAACTGAGCCTAAAGGCGGTTTTTTTGAATAATGGAAACCAGCTTCCATCCATACCTATTGCACATGCGGTCTACATGAAGGAAACTTACGGCAATCTAAAGCAGCTACTGGAGACGATTAACTACAGCAAGTATGGCTGGCAGATATGTTCTGACCTGAAGGTAGTATCTCTGTTGATGGGTTTGCAGCAGGGATATACAAAGTACTGCTGTTTTCTTTGTCTGTGGGACAGCAGAGCAATCGATTTGCACTACATCAAGAAAGACTGGCCTCCGAGAGCATTTTTTAAGCCTGGAGAAACGAATGTACAGCACCACCATTGGCACAGCCACACAAAATCATCATTCCTCCTTTACACATCAAGCTCGGTCTTGTCAAAAACTTGGTAAAAGCCATGGATAAGAATGGACCAGCATTCAAGTACCTGCATGAAAAATTCCCTCGACTCAGTGAAGCCAAAATTAAAGAGGGCATCTTTGTGGGGCCTCAAATTAGACAGCTCTTCCGAGACCCCAAGTTTGAGGAACTTCTTCAAGGTGAAGAAGAACAGGTTTGGGATGCATTCTATCAAGTGGCAGCAAACTTCCTGGGGAATGACAAGGCAGAAAATTACAAGTGTCTGGTTGAGGATATGTTGGCTTTGTTTCATGAATTCGGCTGCAATATGTCCTTAAAGATCCACTTTCTTGATTCCCACTTAGATTTCTTTCCTGATAACTGCGGGCAGGTAAGCGATGAGCACGGCGAACGCTTTCATCAGGACATTGCCACCATGGAGCAACGGTACCAAGGCAAATGGTCTACGTCAATGCTAGCTGACTATTGTTGGACAATCAGTAGAGATGCTCCACAAATCCACTAAAAACGGCAGGCCAAAAGAAGTCGAAAGCCAGAAGCAGACTAATGTTTTCTTACCATGTATTATAATATTGACATAAGTACACTTTTTCTGAAATATGCGTGCATTTTACAGAAAACCCGTAGCCAATTCAGCTTTTTCTTAGTCATTTTCGTGTTCAACACATTGAATTCATTAAGAAATGACTATTTTCAGCTTGGAAGCATGAACTTTTCGAAAAATTGTTGCCCAGTGTAATTATTAAAGTTTTTTTCTACACTTACTTGTGGGAAACAAGTAGGTAGGTATAAAATGTTATTTTTCTAACTGCAATATGTACATTACCTTTGCATATATAAATAATTTATTTTATTCTATAAATTTTCTAAAAGCTTTTTGTAGATTATTCTTTGGTGTTGGATATTATATATCATATCTATTGACATGTATTCTTCTAAGAAAACAACCGTTAATTTCAGTGTAAAAGAGGTTGGTTTACTAATGAGTCTCGTACTTAAATACAGGAGCACAATATTATATAAATCTTAACGGCTTTTCGGATACAATTTTGGGTTAGAAAATTTTGAATACAACCACCAACCATTTTGCGAGCACTGGTGGAAAAATATGTATAATATGCAGTTTCAATTTTAGTATTTAGTATGTATTCACGGTATTTGTAATTTTATGATTAAAATAAATTGCAAAACTTGGAATTACTAATTAAAAACGTAATTTTTACTAAATAAGCAAACTCATATTACTTAGCAGAGATAATTACAGCCGTATCTGCATTGTTTTACAGTTAAATGTATTCTTTACCTTACAAAGTCGATCAACAACATTGGTGTTTGATATATAAGAGTCTGTTTCACACAATTTCATTTGAATTAACGTCTATATTATCCAACGGAACAGGCGCTATGTCATGTGTCACAGCGCAGGTGAAGTTATATGCATATAATGCATGCTACATGGTGAAATTAGTAAGAAATTCTTTGGTAAAGGTAACATACCTTGAAACAACAAATGGCAATACCAAGTGGAAGTATATTGAAGAATTGCAAAGTTATTTGGAAATAAATTAAGTAACTGCAACATATATAAAATACGAATAAAAAATAATGGATGTGCACTTGACACTATCAAAAACCGTGGCTGCAGCTCTCCGATTTTGCTAGTCAGATTTGGAATTAAGGGAGTTTCAAGATAGTGAAAATACAGCTACATTTTGTGAAGTACTAAACCATGCTTTCGATATTCTTAATTCAAGATTCACTTTTGCGAAATATACAATTTATCAATATCTGAGACCACATATGAAGATATGAAACTTTGAATAGATAATAAATTATATTGAAAATCTAAAACTCCAATTTGGACAGGCAATTTTAACATCCCAAAAGGAAACAGGCCCATACTGGACAAGTTCACAAGATAACCCGTTCCAATGTTTGAAAAATTCCTATAATTGGGGTAGCTATTCCCCTGCTCAATTAAAGAACCCAAATCACTCAGCATCGCAAGCAGTAAAAAGGAAGCGACCAAATGACAATACAAGTATGTCAGCAGCTGGTAAAAAAACTACAACCTTGGGTTGAAGGCAAGACTGAGCTAACAAATTTAAAAATTAAACTACTCCAGGAGGAATTTAACAGCAAACAAAAGCGAGAACAGGAGATACATGAGCAGCAATTGCAGATGAATATCCAACAAATGGAAATAAATATATAAACTAATACGAAAAAAACTAGTTTTTTTTATATATGTATAAGTACGACCTTGACAATATAGCTTATCCAACACAACCTTCAAGACTATGTAGTTTCAATTTTTCATGGGGAAAAACTGTATTATTCCAGTCACAGTTTTCTAAACATTCACGATATGTGGCTAGATAATTTTCTTAACGATTTTATAATGGTGTGTGAAAAGTGATACCTGTTTAACACAAACAAAACAATTTGGGAAGTCGACATTGTTGATTCCGATAATACAAAATTATGCACTGGATGCTGTTAATTGCAGATGTAATAAATGGAAGTGCATATTTGTTTGATCCTAATATGAGAAATAAAAATAATCAACGGGGAATAACATATTTAGAAAGATTGCAGATATTGTTAAATAGGCGCAATCTGCAATAAAGTTTCTAAAAAGATAAGCCTTCATTCAAAGACTTTCCGCTTACGAGATTCCTACAGTTGTAATGTGTTTGTAATCTATTATGCGAAAACTAAAAAAAGCAATACGTTTGACTACAATTTTAATCCCAGCAAGTACAGAAATTATTTGAAATAAATTATCTTAAAACAATCTGAAAATTATGAACGACACTGTATCTACTGTGGTGATATAAACTGTTATAATTGCAAGAGAGATTATCGTTCCATTTGCATAAATTCTGTGTTTGCAGAACAATATGCTTGCGAAACTTGTCTGACAAAGAATACATATTATCTAAAAAACAAGAAATAGAATAAATGTGTTTTTAAACGCAGCATTTCAAGGAAGGTTGCGAACTAAACAGATCCCAATAGAGAGTTTTTACATTGACATACGTCTTCAGATTTATACTCTCCTTGTATTTCCTCTGCTTAAACAAATATTTTATTTCTACCTTTCTAGATATTGCGCTTAATCAAGTGACGTGGAATGTATTATAACGACGCCCTCAGGCTAGACGTGCAGACTCCCGTACCCATGTCGGATATGCGGATGTCTTTGGCATTGATGGTAACAGCCAAAGACCAGGGAGCGTTAGAATTGAAGGCCGAACACATCCCCCATGACATCAACAAATTGATGTTCAGGAAAGAATTAAAACTGGTGCCGCCTGGACGAAATCGCTATCGAGAACCAAGAGACGGTAAGCTGCCAGAGAGTTTACCTCGACAGGAATCTAAGCATGACGATACATGTTCACAGGACAATGGAAAAGGCAGGCAAAGTTGTAGCAATCATAACTCATGCATTACATTGGTGGCTCAAAAGAACGTAGTAGAAGAATATTAGATTCAATATTTACATATTTGTAAATAAATATGTAGATGATTTGATTACCGCTGTCCCACAAGACAGCTACCAGCATACATTGGATTGTTTCAATAAATTCCACCCGTCCCTAAGTTCACTACAGAGTGTGAAAGCAACAGGTCTGTTCCTTTTCTAGATACTAGAGTTATCCGCTGTGATGACCAATCTATCATTACAGATTGGTATACAAAGCCAACTTTTTCAGGACGATATATCAACTTCTACTCAAACCACCCCTATAACCAGAAAATTAATACCTTGGTTGCATTGAGAAATAGAGTGATGAAGTTATCACATCCATCATTCCACCTTAAAAAAATTTGAAACTATTACATACTTACTTCACCAATAATGGTTATCCACCATGGCTAGTCAATCGTCTACTCCATAATAACACCATACAAACACCTAGAGTACACCATACACCCATTGACCATAGTGTTCGTTACTGCCGATTTCCATACATCCCGGAAGTCAGCCATTCTTTGGCTGGATTGTTTAAACAGTCTTCTGTATCATTAGGTTTTTATAACTTGTTCAACAACAGAATGTTCACGAAATGCAAAGACAAAACCCCATTAATGTTAAGATCAAATGTTGTGTACAGTATTCCATGTTCTGATTGTGATGCTGTGTATATTGGTCAGACTTCACAATATCTTGAGACTCGTCTCAAGTAACATACTAGAGATGTCTCAAATGCATCTACTAATCCAACTAAGACTGCACTAGTTGAGCACTGCACCATAAGAAACCATAAATTTAACATAGACTACATCGGTCTTGACTGACGAAGTTTCTTATTATAAACGTCTGTTCTTGGAAATGTACTACATTATGTTCAAGATGAACTTCTATCAATTTTCGCAAGCGAAGAATGGCCTAAGTAATAGATTGGTAGTGAGCGATTATTTGATATTCTACTATTATTTAAAAAGGGAATGTCACTATTTTACTTAAGTATATTTTAAAACTTATTAGATATAATAAAAAAAAAAAAAAGGATATAATATGTAGCAGCAGACAGCTAGACGATGTCCAGGTGCTGTAGGTAATCTCTGCATTTGGCAAGTCCTTCGAGGCATTTTCCTTTAGAATTTTCCCTTCAGGAAGCGAGATGATCAGCAGTGATACACCTACACATCGAAAATGAATATTAGAATTTGAATAGTATATTATTACAATAGCTACTGACAGATCAAATTTGGATCCACCTTTAATTCATGTGAACAGTTGTAATTTCTTTTACAGTGTATTTATTTCTGTAAATTTTGTTTAATAATGTTTTTATATGCATTGGCAGACCAATTGCTTTGATATGTCAACAGACAGACATGGGAATTGCTGGAAATTGGATTCTGTAACAATTCTATGTGTATAAATGGTTGGCTACCTTTTGGGGGCACAGTAATGAATTTTAAGATTGTTGTTTTTTTATAGTAATAAGCGTTTAAAAATTTCAAATGTATTTTTCTCATAATTCAGAGACTCATACCTTTGTTATATAAAAAGTGTAAGGTGATTCCAGATTTTGTAATTTTATTTATTTTCACATCGTTGAAACATCCGATTGTTCCTGTCGATCACATGGCCATTTTCATATGTAAAACAATGGAAGCTCCTCATTTCGGTTATTATAACGGTATTTCTCAGACAGTTGGTCTCCTTGACGAAGACAATCGCTTGCAAATCAGTTAAAACATTTTCAATTCGAACCATTCACTAACCGAACCTCTTTCGAGGCAGACATATTTCTGTTTGTTCTCTTAAAATTTAACGGTTATTTCGATAAAATCCAATTTTATTCCAAATTACGACCTAAAAATAATTGTTAATTGTTAAACAAAGTTTTTCACATAAATTTTATTCCAAATTACACACGATTTTTGGGTAATTTTTCTTCAACGACGATTTTCCGAGTAATGTTCCTGTTCTGAGCGACCCATCCTCTCTGATCTGAAGTACCTATCTTCGATGTACGCGAACCAGAGCCCATGTCCGACCTGAACAGTCCTGACCGCCGATGATCGCAGAGTTCGGTCCTGTAAAAAGGTACTCCACGTCAAATCTACCTAAAAAAATAAACGTATTATTTCAATTCTAATCAAAATTCAATTATACTTATAAGAAATCTTATTTTAATCCGTTGTGAAAAATTTGAGGTTAGAAAATCGTTTGTAACATAGCTAAATGATCTCCAGTTACTATGGGGAAATTTGTGTAATTAGGTTTATATGTATTTGGTATGTTTTTACGTTACGAACCAATATCCAGTGATTTACCATCAAGGTTGGCTACTCTGTTTCACACGTTAATTCAAATCTAATATAACTCCATTTGAACGGTCAGAAAACGCGGGATTTTTAAAATTTATTTCAAACGTATTTAAGTAAGAAACTATGAATTTGAATCGCAAAAGGTGGAATCACTTAATGAAACTTTAGTGATATTAATTAAACGAACTCACGGACTTACCTGAGATTATTATCCATAGATTTATGTCTGATATTAGACAAGTCACATTTTGAATTTGATTTAAGTTAATAAAAATCACTTTTATCCACTATTGAATGTTTTAATTTTACTTAATGGTTTAAAGCTATTGAAGGCATAACATTATCATGCCTATGAGAGCACTTAAACTGCTCTTAAAC
This sequence comes from Protaetia brevitarsis, assembly GCA_004143645.1. NCBI lineage: Eukaryota > Metazoa > Arthropoda > Insecta > Coleoptera > Scarabaeidae > Protaetia > Protaetia brevitarsis. Next base: position 568,921 of record RXPK01000278.1, read on the forward strand.
ATTGAATTTGAGGGAGAGCACAATTGACAACATCATCCCACCACATCCCAACGCGTACTGAGTTAAATATAAGAAAGTAACGAGCTATTCAATATTTTTTTATGTCACCGCCCTCGATCGGAAATTTCTGCCTGGCAGGCCATCTGGCTGGTGAGACAGAAACCTTCTAAATCAAATTATAGAAAATAGATGACACTGGCATATATAAAACTTGATTTTTTTTTATTCAATTAATGTATTTCTTTTAAAATTTATTTTTTTAATCCGGGCTGTATGCTACTGTGTAGCGTAACAATATACTCTTATATAATAATATACTTTTATATGCATATGGATGCAATAGATTGTGAAACTATAAATACACCTACTATATCAGAATGTACAATTTAATACCGCCGACAGTGTATTAAGTGTTGCTATTTATTCTTCCTATTTACATACAGTTACAACCGTCAGTGTTACCAATCTTTCCCCCATTGAGAAGGCGCGCTTCCCGCGTTTTCTAACCTTGTTAGTTGCAGCTAGCATTTTAACATGTACACGTTTTGTTCTGTGTAATTTAAGTGGTGAATTTTAATTTTTCGACCATTAATTGTTCGGGTCCGTTGTGACATGTAAACAAAGTAACTTTGTATAATATATTCATCAAATTTTATCTTAAGAAGGCACGCGTCTCGTGTCTCCGAATATTGTTAGTTTTGGCCTAACATTTGAATTGCAAAATAATTTGAAAGATCTTTATATTGATACTTAGATAAGTGTCTTTTAACATCGTAACTTAGTGACTTTCAATACTTTTCAATAACTTTTTCCAACAATGTAGCTACCAGACTCAATCTGTAAGTTTTTAGATTTAGTTACATATTAGATGATGTTGTTATTAGCACCACTGTTTCCTTGATATTGTAGATGTCACTCTCAAGAAGCCTTAATTAAATGGCGAAAGCTTAGCGACTGGAAATAGAGTCTTTTATTTCTCCTTGTGTCTCGTCAGGCTGTTGAAACCCAATAGTTGTTATCTCCGTGATATTAAATTCAGTTGCAGAATCTGTTATATTACATGGCGCTTCCATATAATAATGATAATAATTCATGCCTTGACTTCCCATAACAGCTTTCGCCAATTACAGGGGGCAACAGCAGTCATGAGTTATTATAACGCCTGCACCCGTGGAGTGACTTAAGATGTTCGTCTCTCAGCATTTGCCAAAGTGTGAGGAAAACCACGAAAACCTCACTCTGAGAGGACTGATAACCAAGCGTGCAAGCCACTAGACCATCAGCCATATGGAGAAGAACTTTTAAAATGGAGATGTATAGAAGTACCCTGGAGAAGGTGCAGCGCAGAGCTGCTATACTTATAGCAAGGGCCTACAGGATAGCGGCAATGAGTGCACTGTTGGTCGTGGCGAGGATCCCCCAATAGATATTCCTGGGCGCTAAGGGCGAATACCTTGTAGTCAAAACCTGAACATATTGAAGAGTGTATGCATAGTTTCTCGGTACTCTTGCGGTATTAAAAGTTGTTGTGTGTGTGCTTTTTTTTTTTTTTTCGTCAAAGCGACATATTATAAAACTCTCATGGACGGTTTGACGGTTTTCGAAAGCGTCATAATTTACATAATATCCAGTTCACTAATGAAGCTGCAAGTGCTTTCCACAAGAGCTACAAACAATAATTAGGGTGGGGGGTACACAGCAAAGCAAGTTTTTAATGCCGACGAGACAGGCTTATACTGGAAACGCATGCCAAAACGCACATTCATTTCCAAAGAAGAAGAAAAGGCATCTGGTTTGAAAGTAGCAAAAAATAGATACTTTTATTTTGTGGAAATGTTGCTGGAGACTTTAAATGCAAGCCGCTATTGATCTATCAATCAGAAAATCCTCGTGCTCTTAGGAATGTAGATAAAGGAAAATTACTAGTGTGTTGGCAATCTAACAAAAAGGCATGTATGAAAAGTTCAAGCCTGCTAGAGTTTTTACAAACGACAATTCCGAATGTTATACCCAATAGTGTGGCGCGAAGCTTACAAGGATGCTATATAGAAAAGCCTACAAAAGCGAGCAGCATAATGTTACAATGTCAAATCACTGAGCTTTCTTCAGAAATTGTGCATCAGAAGAAAAGACAACTAAGGGGATCGTTGCGAGAAAAGTTTGTGAATGAACTAATAAATGCGCGAATGTATGGCAAAACGAGGAAGCAAGAAGATTGATGACATTTGGTAATCATATTCCATCAATTTTGTATAACAATACGGTATTACGTAAAGCAAAACAATCTGAATTGGACAAACATTTAGAGTTACGTGATACCGACCCAATGCGAAATTCACAAATATATAATACAGGAGTAGACCCACTTTATTGTATGTACTGGTTCTAAGAGCAACAACTATGAAAGATGTTCATCATTTTATGGAGATGATAGCTAAATGGGACTGCCTTAGAGCTAAGCCAGTAAAAGTACGACAATTTTCTAAGGTGTCTTAGGAGAGCATACAAAATGAGTGATATAAAGTTACGAGATTTTATAGAGCTATCTTAGTTGTTGGCTTGAGCGACGACATCGGTATAGATAACAACGAACAGCTATTGGAGTCAGAAATCCACCTGAGAAATAATAATAACATGATTAAAAACACAATAATTGAACAATCTGAGGAAGACATAATTTATGATAATGAATACCATGTTGAAACTGTTGCAGAAGAGTGGATAAGTTGGTCGGAATATATTTTTGATGGAGCACAAGAAGTTGCTCACAAATTAAACAATGGAAACACTGTAAATGCTTTTTATAATGTTGAGGCCGCTAGAAAATAAGAAATTCAATGTTATATACAGCAATATGGACAGATGTATTGGACCATTTTTAAAGAATAACGGACCAACTGCGACATCCTCTTGCGTGGAAACTGAATTTTCCGAATTAAAATCTTATCTCTATTCAAAAACGAACTACCCATGCGAATTGACAAATTCATTTTTTGTCTTTGGAGTATTTGGAAGGTAAAATGAAATTAGCATGCGGTGCATCTAACGAAATGTTGATAGTAGATGAAGATGAGGAAATTTAAAAAAAAATGGAACTAAGTACATCCACTGATTCCGACAATAACTGTGAGATAGTAGTTGCTTTCCATTTACACACAAACTCAGATAATTCTCATCAATGACGTCATAACTCACTTTGATGCGCGTTCCTTTTGACATGAGTAAGTGAGATTAAACTGAGTGGCTCACCATAATCTGCACACGTTTAAGACCATGTGCTTTAGTGAGTGCAATAGACTCACTAGCATTTTTTGATGTTCAGGTCTACATGCATTGAAGTAAGGTTATATAAAATTTATTAATATATTTATAATAGTTATGTCGTATCGTCTATTAAGAGTAGCAGAGGGATGGATCACGAATGCTAATGGTGATTTCTATGTGGAAGACACTGGTAAGTATTTTAAAATAAATAAAATATATAAAATACTATTCTCTGAATATATTTTAGAGCAAAACTGCAGAATGTGGGTACCCAAATAATTTAATATCATTTAAAGAAAATAATGAAGTGTATTTTAAAAGTCAAGGAAATGAAAGTGTTAACAAAACTATAAATATTGTCGACATTAGCCATGAATACCTAGAACAAGATATAAGCGAAATAGAAAATTATGATGAAAATTCTGTGCAATCTGAAGAGGCTAAAATAAAAGAAAAAGAAACACCTGGTCAGTACATGAAACTTCAGCTTTAATAGGAGCTGTAGAAAGTCGATATGATGACATGCATCATGTTCACAAAGAAAAACATTCTGGTCAGTTATTAGCGAAGAACTTAATAGTCAAAATATTGAAGTAAATAAAATTTTATACTTACATAATAGAATTGCAACGCAATTAGTTTTAATATTTTTACTTTCTTTAGTAATTGATGAATATCTGAAGAAATATTTATGTCATATCAGATCATTTTTATTTTTAGGTTTCTGAAATTACCTGCAAAAAGAAATGGCAAAATCTGGTTCGTACCTACAAAAATACTAAAGATATACAATCTAGAACGGGAAGGGGAACTGTCAAATTTTCTTTCTATAGTCGATTGGATGATATATTGGGTGATTCACCATCAAATGCTAGCCCACACTCATTAGACATTGACAACCTCGAACCACAAGATTCTCTATTTCAATCATCAAATGTCATTGGTGATCCTATTGGATCAGAAACATCTTCTTGCTCTAATGGTTCATCTTGTGCACCAAAAAGAAAAAATGCGTCAATGGAACTAATAAAAATTAAAAAAAGTTTTTTGGAAAACAAACTGGAAGCAATAAAAGAAAAAGAAGTTACTAGAAAACTGTATGTTGAGAAGAGCTTAAAATATAAAGAAGAAAGACTAGATTTATATAAAGAAAAGTTGAATTGGAAAAGAAAAACTTAAATTATTAGAAGACTTACAACATATTTTAAAAGAAAGAAACAGATAGAATGAATTCAAAACTTTTTGTGTTAATTTGTATTAGGTTGGAAACCACATATTTTAGTTGTACACATACAATGTTTGCGTTTTTGTTCTTTAATAAAACTGCATATTATTGTATAATATTAATATATTTATAGATACATATAATATATGTATATTATTTAAATAAACATTTGTCTAAAAATTTCATCTCGTTTGGAAAATTTTTCATTTATACCACTAACTACCACAGTATTTATATTTTCGTTGTCCTCATCATTATTATCGTCAATATCAAACTCTACATCATCTTATTATCCAAACAAATGTTGTGCAGTACACAGCAGCCACTATGCACTGCACTACAAATTTAAGATCATTGTTTTCAAAATACTTTAATCTTCTAAACCTTCCTTTTAAAAGTCCAAAGCATTTTCTATCACAATCCTAGTTGCAGAATGGCGATAATTAAATATTTTTTCATTTTGCGTGAGATTGCCATTATCTTTAAATGGAGAGATTAACCAGTTCAAACAGGGTATGCTGAGTCTCCCAATAAGAAATTTTGCCAAAAGATCCATTTATTCCTCTTCTGTATAAAGACGATTTCTTTAAAAGACGACTGTCGTGTATAGATCCTGGTTCTCCACAAAAAAAACTAATGAATTTTTTATTACTATCGCAAACACCTTGTATAAGAAGACTATAGTCTCCTTTTCTGTTAAAATATACATAATGATGTTTGGAGACTGGTCTCTTAATTTTCACATGACTCCCATCAAGCGCACCAACTACCCATTAATTCATGTAATTTGAAAAATTCAGTTTTATTTATGCAATTGTTCGCCAGTGGCCATGCAATATATTGTCCACTTTTCTTAACCAAAAAATTTATTATTTTTTTAATAATACGATGACAAGAACTTTTGGTTACATTAAATCTATCGGAGCATTGGCGAAATGTCTCTGTATTACATAGGTACCATAACGTAATGAAACTGCTTTCTGTGCACAGATTTTTTTCCTACCAAATTTATGTTGAGGTAATATGTGCTCTAATTCAACCATATCTGTAATTTGTATAAGTTAAATATTATATTGATGTCATTTTTCAATACCATACACACTTATTATTATCTCTACAGTTGACCGATTTAATCGAAAATGTTCTTGATTCTTGTTCATCATATTCTCTTATAGTGTCCATAAAGTTATAATTCTATGCAATTTCCTTCTGGGCGGTTTTAATAAATCGGAATCATTCGAGGACGACGTTGATTCGGAGCTGGAAAAAATTTCAGATTCATTTGAGTCTGAACTGGTCCAATCCAATTCAGAGTTGTCCGCTGAAATCTAATGGTAACATTCGTATATTAACGAATTTATTAGCACATGTCTCATCCTCAACTTACCTTCATAATAACACTTAAGGTATCACAGGAACTCATAATTTTAGTTGCGTCTTTTCAATTAATAATTTTAACAAAAAGGTATAATGCAAAGGTAATTTAAGGTTATATCAACTATTTATTTTGAATCTAAATTGCTCAGTTGTACCTATCCTGCCGTTCCTTTTACTGTTCGAACAGTGACGTTATTATATGAGTATAACTACTCACATAACTGAGTGTCTCAATATCACTTGTGTGTAAATGGAAAGCAACTAGTGTCTGTAAAAGGTTAAGCTTATTGAACGATATAGAGAACTGTCGAAACAAAATAGAAACTTTTGAAAGCAATTGTATCCCAAAAAAGCCTAGGGCAAATTATTTAATTGCATGCCCTGATTGGGATATTGTAGATTCGATTAAAAGTATCGGTATACCAATTTTAAAAAACAGGAGCATGATAATTAATGAAGACCATCTTGTTGTTCGTGAAACGTGCGCCTTCGATTGAATTTTTCAAATCGTCGCAAGTGGAATTTGTATGTATAATACTTACAACGGACGGATGTGCGAATTAGTTTTCGAAAACTCTTTGTTAGCTTTATAATGGGAGTTGCGTTTCATCTGTGCAGGTGAATGCACGAGTTTATTTTGTACCGCATTTTCTTAGTTGCTTATAGTAGTGGAATTGTGTTTTCTTTTAAATTGTATGTGTAATCAGATCTAATAAGAAGAGTGAGAGAGATTGAAGGACATTGATTTGAGTAAGAAGTCAAGTTAGGGATAATATTATTTAATTTTTCTATTTATTCGTTGTTTGATATTGATACATTGAGACATAAGTGTATATAGAAGAAGTAACGCAAGGCGCGTGAGGGGGGCAGGACCTTTGTAGTGGGACTATAGTCCTTAAGTGAATCGCAAGGATGGAAACAGAGAGGCCGGCGGGCACTTCTGAAGAAGGAGGTACTTCGCCGCTTAGCGCCAATATTATAGGAAACGTAGAAGAAACAACCAAGAATTCGAAATCATTTGCTAATGTTGTTAACAGTAACTCTGGCCATTCAAAATTTCCAGATCGTGAACAAGCCATAATATTTGATGCTTTGGAAAGTACGGAGAAAAATGATTACATATTTGGTGTCGGTGATCTTATTAGTCCTAGAAATATATTATTTGCTTCCCGGGTAGCCAATAACCGAATGTGTATATATTTGAGTTCTAAGGAAGTAGTTGAGACTTATATTAATAAACAGTCACGGTGGAGTAGAGATTAAAAATTAATTTGTTAGAAGGTTAATTTCTCCCGCTTACTCTTTCTAATGTATCACCGTCACTGCCCCATGATGTCATTATACAGGAAATTAAAGGCCTTGGTCTTAATGTTGTTTCATCTATGACATTTATAGGAGCGGGTGTTACCAAACCAGAATATAAGCATATATTAAGCTTCAGGAGACAAATTTATGTAATATTAGAGGAGAAGAACAAGTTGCCAGAATCTATGCTAATAACATATAAACAAAATTATTTTAGAATATTTCTCTCAACGGATGAAATTAGATGTTTTTCACGTAAAAGACTAGGACATATTGCACAAAAATGTCCAGCGAATACTAATATTGAAGCAGAGATAGGGCAAGATGCGGATAATGCGTTGGAAAATGCGAGACAGGAAGTCGCAAGTGTAGAAGAAAATCCAAGGGAATCAACGGAAAAAGATCAAAATCCAAAGCCCAGTGATGAAGAAACAACTTACTCCAAGTTGGAAGAAGAATTTCTAGTAACCGAAACCTTAGGAAGCAATAAGAAGAGACAAGCACCTTCCGCTCCATCTACCGAAGACACAACAATGTTTGAAGAAGAGCAACAAACCGATCCATTAACAGATAAATTTAAATTTAAGAAACCACAGCTGGAAAAGAAAAAGAGAATAGTAGACGAAAGGGAAAAAGATGAAGAGTTTTATGAAGAATTTAAACAGATTTTTGATCAAGATATTGAAATCATGAAATATGATACATATAGTGGATTTTTATCAGAGGTGAAAGGGAGACAAGATGTTTTAGCGGTAGCAAAAAGGTTTACCGCAGATATACAGTCCTTAGTTGATTTACTAATGCTAACGATAAGGGAAGTAAGACGAAATCCTTTAAAAGGACGTCTTAAAAGAATAGTAAAGAAAATAAAAGAATCATGGGGGTCAGAGCTGACAATAGATGCTGATCTTAGCTCATCTCAAGAAGGGTACACAACAGATTCATCAGATAAAAATGTTTAAATTTTGTTAGATATGGGCAAAAGTAGCATTAATATAATACAATGGAACGCGCAATCGTTAAATGTAAAAAAAGAGAACCTAGAATTGTTGTTATTTGAATATGACGTCCATATAGCACTAATTTCGGAAACATGGTATAAACCAAATACAGAAGTTAGGTACAAATTTTACAATATCTACAGAGTGATGGATGCGGAGGATCGGCTATTTTCGTTAGAAAAAATTTGGAAGCTTTAAATTTAGATTTCAAAAAACGATTTCAAGATGTAAATCTGTGCGGGTGTATATATCTCAAATGAATCTATGTTTTGTTTTAATTTATTGTACTAACAAAGCCCACATGACTCAACTAGACTACGAATATGCAACCTCACAGATTAAGTCAGATTATGTTTTGAGCGGAGATTTTAATGTCCATCAACAAGCTTTTGGGAGTGAAAAGAGCAATAATTCAGGCAACATTCTTCTTAACTTTATTAATGAACAGCAAATGATGTTTTTAAACGATGGGTCACCAACAAGAGTTACTCGACCAAATCAGGCGGCGTCAGCAGTAGATATTGTTATTGTGTCGCCCGGTTTAGCTGCAAAAATGTGTTGGAAGGTAATGAAGGACACATACACGCCGGATCACTTCCCAATTCTCATGACCATGGAGGGAGGTGCGATGGTTGAAAGGACTATTTACCCAAGTAGACGTTGGAAAGTGGAGTCCGGAAAGTATTCTAGTTATAGAGCGTATATTCTTGAACATTATAATCCAATGGAAAAACAAGATACGGCCCAAGAAAAGATAGCTTACATAACTAAAATGATCACAGAAGCAGCAAATCATGTTTTTAAAATCCAAAAGGAAGTTTCTGCTAACCTTAAGAAGTCGCCCGCCCTGGTGGGATGAAGAATGTGCCCGTATTATTCAAGAAAGACGGAAAGTAACTAAGCAATACAAAGCCAATCGATCATTAGATACCTATCTTAAATACCAAAAAACTATGGCATACTCCAAACGATTTTTAAAACAGAAGAAGAGGTGCAGCTGGCAAAAATTCTGTGGGAATTTAAATAAAGAAACTTCCGCCACACACATTTGGTAAACAATACAAAATTTTGATAGATCTTCCAGCCAAGTAAAGGGCTCGTCGTGCCGCTGGATTCCTGAGTTTTTAGAAAATTTATGCCCAGACTACACACAAACGAAGGTAGGGGACTACCGGGAAAAACAGAGTAAACTGGATCAACAATTCTCGATGGAGGAATTAGTAGTAGTAGCCCTCGATAAGATACTGCGCCAGGATTGGATGATATAACGTATGGGATGTTAAATAATCTTCCAGAGAACATTAAACGAATTTTATTAGATGCCTTTAATTGACTGGTTCATCAAAAGTCTCATTTTCCATAAATTTTTTGAGGATACAGCAGCATATGACAGTGACGCTGTGAATAAAGTAATAATTAAATGTAAACTGAACCATTAAAAAAAACTGCACTTACTCAAGATACCAATGAAAAAGAATCTTCATCACCTAAAAATGAACTCAACAAAGAGAGAATTGCACAATCGATGAAAGAGTCAGCAGAGTTGCATGCGTTGCGAATACAACACGAGAAGGAATATCATCAAGAATGAGCTTGCTACGAGAAAGAGAAAACAATGTGTTGTAAATATTCAAAACATACATATCATAAAATTATAATTATAGAATGGAAAAAGAAATCATGATAGTTTTTATTAATAAATAAGTAATTTAACAATTTAATCTGATTAAACTATCTTTCAATATATTGTTGCCGAAATATATTTCCCTGTACTTTCTGCAACGAATTATCTTCGTTCTGCTCATTATCTAAAAGATCTAAAACCAAACATTTTAAATATTTCTTTCATTTATAGTTACCTCCATTATCTAAGCCATCGTTTATTATCACGTTATACATGACTGCATAACTGCATTCTATACAAATGATGAGTTTATTGTAAAAATATAAATATTTGTTTTTTTTGTATTTTTTATGCTGTATATGAATTATAAATAAATGAAAATTGGATAAAAAAGTTGTCTTAGGCCGGTTTTACATTATACTAAATTTAGTATGAAATTTTGTATAAAATTTTATATTGAATTTATAAAGAAATTTACTTGCATGTAATACATAAAAAAATTACATCTGAAAACTGGTATAAAATATTTGAATATCTCTGATATTTAAAGTAAAAAAAATTATGAAAGGATTAATATTACCGTAAAATGGCTGACCAAGAAGAATTGTTGTTGTGTCTATTATCTTTGAATGCTACTGTGATAGCAAGTCTACTTAAAATAAAAAGAAAACGACAAATTAATAAAAGTCGGCGCTCCCGTAAGATATGGTGTATAAATTGGTTAAGTAGGCGACATGAAGGAAGGGGAATTTTAAATTTACTAAATTGCGAATTAAGAACTGATGATCCTTTGTCTTACCGAAATTTTCTGAGATTATGCGAAGGGCAAACTGACTATTTACTTGCCTTAATAGAAAAGGATATAAAAAAGCAAGATACATTTTGCAGAATGTCCATACCTGCTAGAAGCAAGTAAGTAAGTAAACATGCATGAAAGTAAAAATACACTTAACCGCAAAATTAACGCACCACTCTGACTTTTGGTTTTATTTCAAGAAATATTATATATTTTCCGATTCATTAATATTAGTTATAATAATTGTTGATTATTACGCCTTTTGTAGGTTTTAGTCTGTATTCTTTATTTAATTTTGAAATCATAGCAGCTTTTCATGAGGGGCTTGTTTTTCAAGTAAATAAGCCTCACTTCTAAAATAAAAGTAGGCATTATTTTTTAATTGTTTTACCAATTGATAAGATAACTGTCATTCGTGGAATACATATGTTTGCGATGGAACGTGCTAGACGAAATTTAAATCGTGATGAATGTGTTCAAATTGTAACTTTGTCCAATGAAGGACTAACAAATCGCGAACTTGGTAGAAGATTTGGCGTGGCTCATACAACGGTCGGTAGGGTTCTGCACAGATTTGTAGATACCAACGATTACGCTAGACGACGTGGCCAAGGCAGGCCACGAGCTACAAATGCGGTGGAGGATCGATTTTTGATGCTTCGAGCACTTAGGGAACGGTTCACTACTGCACGAAGCCTCCAAATACAACTAAGCGCGGTTCATGGCACTGCTGTTAGTCAAGATACCATAAGAAGAAGACTTCGTACTCAAAATTTACGACTCGGGCAGCAGCTACTGGTCCAGATTATTTACAACCACCGAGAAAACAGATTGGCTTTTGCAAGAAGGCATATGGATTGGGAAATCCATCATTGGGGGCAGGTGTTATTTACGGATGAGTCACGGTTTGCCTTGTAAGTTCTGATCGTCGTCCAAGAGTGTACAGAAGGCCAAATGAAAGATATTCCGCATGTAACATTCGAGAAACCACATTATACGGAGGCGGTCAGTAATGGTATGGGTGGAATATCTTTAACAGCTCGCACGGAACTTTTTATCGTTGATGGTGGACGTCTGAATTCTGAACGATACATAACAGACATTTTAGACCTTTGTGATACTTTTGCACCTTACATTGGCGATGGGTTCATTCTTATGCAGGATAATGCGAGGCCGCATGCGGCACATATTGTTACCGAATATTTAAATTACGTTAATATTCAAATCCTCGAGTGGCCAGCCTGTAGTCCAGACCTGAACCCAATCGAGCATCTTTGGGACATAATGGGACGGAGGATTAGAAGTCAGCATCCACAACCTAACAGCTTAGACGAGCTGCGACAAAGTCTTATTCGCGTATGGGACGATATCCCTCAAGAAACCATCAGATCTCTAATTGAAAGTATGCCACGACGATGTCAGGCTACAATAACAGACAGAGGTGGTAACACTAGTTACTGATAACCTAAATACGGTTCAAAAGAAGTTATCTTTGTGTTCGTAATAATAATGATCATTTTGCATGATTTTGTTAAAGTCATATTTTCAGTTTTTGTTTATTTCCTACAATTCATTTAAGTCAAACTTATTGTTATTATCGAAATAATTCTGTTTGTGTATTCTATTCTTAATATGTTTTTCAAAATGTATGATAATTTTGACTGTAATTATAATAAATCGAAATATATAAGTGGTGCGTTAATTTTGCGGTTAAGTGTATAATAAAAAGATTATATTTTACACTTTCGGATTAGAGATTACACTACGCTTCTTGGCAACTGGCGAAACACATCATTCATTAATGTATAGTACACGTGTCCATGAGAGTACTATTTCTAAATTTATTCCTGAAGTATGCGATACAATAGTATACCATTTACAGCTACTGTATTTGAGAGTAAGTAATATGCATAATTATAACATATATGCATATAGATATTTTATTTTGACTCCTTCATCAGTAAATGAATGGCTAAGCATTGCCAAACGATCTGAAGACCTTTGGCAATTTCCTCATTGCTTAGGTGCTCTTGACGGACGCCATGTAACATTTAAAGCACCAGCTCCTGATGGATCCTATTACTTTAATTATAAAGGCACAAATAGTTTAGTGCTACTTGGACTATCAGATGCTGACTACAAGTTTACCTATGTAAATCTAGGTGTTAATGGTAGGATAAGCGATGGGCGAGTATTTCAACGAAGTGATTTATCCAGAGCTATGAAAACAAATTCTTTAAATTTTCCCGAAGCTGCTAATTTGCCCAAACGTGAATTGAAAGTTCCATATGTAATAGTTGCGGACGATGCGTTCCCACTTCTGCCCAATTTAATGAAACCATATCCTCTTCGAGGATTAGATCATGATTCCAAAATATTTAACTATAGATTGTCACGAGTTAGAAGAATTATAGAAAGTTCTTTTGGAATTTTAGCTAACCGTTTTAGAGTCTTATTAAATCCAATAGGACTGTCACCTGCAAAAGTTGAAAAAATTATAATGACTGGTATTACACAATTTTCTCTCTTCTACCAAAAACTCAACCTATATATAAGATAAAGATGAAATGCAACGACAGAGTGGCAATAGATCTGCAAATTTTACAAGAGAAGTTAGGGATGAATATAGAAGTTATTTTAATTCTCCAATTGGAATTGTTGAATGGCAGGAAAATTCAATTCAAAATCATAATTTATGCACAAAAATAAATTTTAATTCCAAAGTTGAAATAAGTATTACTCTAAAAAGAAAATGGTTTTTTTTCGTAGCCCTAATAGCCAAATTAATGCCACAATGTGCCAAAATTTATGTGTTCGGCCCATTTAAAACCGCATACGCTATCGAACATGACGCTTAGAAGAAAAACAACGTCGGTGTGACTTTTGCTGCTCATGAGGAAGGGGCCACACCTGTGCCTTCAACAAGCACTGGACCTTCAACAAGTGGTGCATCTTCAAAAGTCTCTGCTACTTCGAAGGAAGATCTTCTCGCCGCATTGCAGGCTGTCCTACCATTAAAAGCTGGCACGCCAGCTAAGAAATCGAATCGTGGCCGCAAATCAATGCAATCAGCTGTCTTGACATCGCCAGAAGTTGTATGTGAGCTTCGTGATAAGGCCGAGAAAAAGCGGGAGAGAGAAGCAAAAAAAGGCGATACACCATCAGCGAAGAAGCAGAAAGTTCGTGGCAAATCCAAGACACCGCAGAAAAAAAAACGTCTCCAACCGATACTGACGTGGAAGAGGATGTTGATTTCTGCATAATTTGCATGAAAAGTATGCCGAAAAAGATGAACCGCCAAAACACCATCCATTCCAACGTCTGCGATCGCGCAGTTCACTTGAAATGCGCCAAAATGACCGCAAGTTATTGGACTTGCAAGCATTGCATTTCAGATTAATTTTTAACACTTGTGACATTTTTTTCTTATTGTTTGAAAATATATTGCGATTCAAACTCATTAATAAACATTTTCTAACAAACATCATTCATTTCATTCGCCTAATTTGTTCATTTACCTAATTTAAAAGGTGGCTCACGATTCCCCGAGATTTTTCAAACTGAAGCAAATTCAAATTTTCTTCAATTATCTGGGGATCTTCTAGTTTGAGGATATTCGATAGAAATATTGTGACTGAAAGAAAGGTTATTCTTTACGCTACAACATCCGGCGTTGAAATTTGACAGAAAAATTTATTTTATAGCAACTCTTTAGCAATAAAAAAAAGTGGCTCACGATACCCCGGTCTCCCCTATATAAATATAACTATAAACTTTTGAGTCATTAAGAATTAATTTTATACTTGTGGATAATTTATTTTGTAACGAGGGTTTGGCCAAACAATTCGATCTCATCTCTCCTTTGGAGCGATGTCCATTATTTGTTACTTTATATTTTAATCGAACATTTACTAAATATTTCAAGAACTAATTTATCAACTTTTTTTATAATATATATACATTTATTGTTTAAGTTAAGTACTTTTTTTTTTCTTTCTTTTTCTTGTTTCGGAACCTATGCCACTAAACTTAACTTTCACCGTTTTGGGTCGGGGCATAAGAGGTGGAGCAAACGGTTGTGGCGCCCTTTTCATTATTTTTAAAATTTGGAAGAACTTAATCCACCCCACTCTTCCTAGCTGCGGGGCCCTCTTATGAAAATTTTGGATTACTAGTGCGCATAGCGGTTTCTTTTTTTTCTTCTTTTTGTATTGTTTGTTGTTATGTTGTTGTTTTATTTTCCACCTTTGCAACCTTCGGCTGTAGCGTTGCATATCGTTTTGCAATAACCAACGAAAGTTAAGTGTCTACATTAATAACGAGACGCCCGCAACACTAGAAAACAGCTGATTGCATTTCTGTCTAAATATTTTGTACAGATCATTTAAAACTGCCACAAAATAATCACGAGCATCTTATAGTTATCTCTATAGTTATCATTACAACTTTAGTAGATCGCAAAATAGATGATGGTGATGCTGTTATAATAGCTGCGATATAAAGCGACTAAAATAATTATCAAAATCCGTGCGTGATCTCATAACTCACGTTAAGCTTTGCTTGTGTGCTTGTGTTGTGAACAACTTTCAACCAAGGTAAAAATACAAATACCTCTTAGTTTTTGTGTGGAATTTGTAAAATAGTTTTTTCTTAGATAATGCCCCCTAAAAGCGATATTTGGCGTTATTTTACGAAAGTAAACGCCAAAGATGCAAAATGTCGTGTTTGTCGTAGGATCCTACAAACTTCAGGTAACACTTCTAACATGAAAGGACATCTAAAAAGACACCAATTCGGAAATCAGTTGCAATTTGGCTTCACATAAAAACTCAACATCTATACCTGTTTTGCGTATTTCTCCTGAAAAACATATGGAAGAGGAGACAGATTCTTCTACGCCGATGCAAAGTGAAAGCATGCAGTATAATAATTTTTGACTATAATATAGAATAATTTTATGATAATTGCTATTTATGAATCAATAAATAGAAGATCTGGAGAAATTCATTATATTTATCTTCTTATCGTATCAACATGGACCAGCCTGCATATTGAAATCTGCAAAAAGAAAAACATCCAAATAGATTGAAAAGATTATTTCAATCTAGAATCGCCAGAAACGAATACAGTTTGGTTCGAAGAAAGGCGATACGACTGACAGCTTCAAATTTTGGAGTCATGTGTATTAGATGAAACAAATTTGGGAAACTTGTACACGATCTCATACATAGAAAATTGTCAGACTTGCCTCAATTGAAATATGGCAAAATAAATGAAGCTGTCGCCCGTATAGAGTATGAGTCATTAACTGGCTTGCACGTGAGTGTGGATTAATTGTTTGTAAGATGAGAGGACTTGGGTTTTTGGCAACATTTCCAGATGGTTTAGTGGGCCATAATAAGCTGATTGTTGTTTTAATTTATCCCATTTTATTTCTTGAGGCAGAGGACCTGTTTCATTTTTGTTTACAGTCAAAGTACCAAATAAAGAAAGAACGAGTGAGTTAACCGGCTTATTACCATTAATTTATTTGAAGTTTGGAAGGGGCGACTCCCATAGTGTATTTCATGCAACTATCGAAAATATTGAAAGTATGCAGGTAACCGGTACCTTGTTTTTCAAAAATATTTGAATATTGTTTTTTAGATAGGCTGGGGGCATTTCTGTCTCACTTTAATATTATTACAAATTGCCAACACGGCTTTAGAAAGAATTTCTCTACTTCTACTGCTTTAAATACTTTTATTAATGAAATTATGGCTTCAGTTGAAAAGGGTAACTATCCAGTGGGTATTTTTTTGGATTTAAGTACAGCATTCGATTGTGTTTGCCATGATTTACTTTTAAATAAATTACAGGCCTATGGCATTAGAGGGATTGCTTTTAATTGGATTGAGTCCTTTTTGCGAAACAGAACCCAATATATCAATATCTTACACAACAACAATTCTACATTTAAAAAGTTTTCTTCTGAAGTTTTGCCCATGAATGTTGGAGTTCCACAAGGATCGATTTTAGGTCCTATACTTTATGTGCAGATGACATTGCATTAGTAGTGACAGATAAAGATGATCAGATTTTGAATGACAATTGTAATAATTTATTGAGTAATGCATCTACATGTTTTGCAATGAATAGGATTCTTGTCAATGAAGATAAAAGCAGTAATTTACGTTTTCATCCCTATCAGCTTCGGCCTGCGCCAGGTTTTTACTTAGACCTGTCAGAGGTCTAGACAGCTTACTAATACAGACTATACTAAATTTTTGGGAGTGTGGGTAGATCGGTCTCTCAATTGGAGGGTCCACTGTGAGAGTCTGCTACCCAGACTAAATTCACTTTGTTTTTTCTTTAGAAATTTAAAGTCAATTTTAACGCGTCAGCAGATGATTGGTGTGTATTACGCTTATGTTTTTAGCAGACTTTCTTATGGAATTATATTTTGGGGAAACTCAACTATGGCTAAAGATATTTTCATCAGCCAAAAACGTATTGTCCGTTGCATAACCGGCCTAAAAGCTACTGAGTCTTGCAGACCAGTTTTTATCAGTTATAAATTATTAACTCTTCCTTGTATTCTTATTCTTGAGCTTGCTCTTTATGCTTACGACAATGTTTATAAGTTCCAACTTAATAAAGATAAACATGATTATAACACCAGACATAGAAGTGACATAGCCACACCTAGGTCTAGATTAACCTTATATCAGCAGTCCCTACAGGTTCTTGCTATTAAAATATATAATAAAATTCCTAATCATTGGAAAGATCTAAACCGTTGGCGTTTTAAACGGTTTATGCGTGATCTATTAGTAGTGAATACCTTTTATTCTCTACAGGAATTCTTAAATTTCAGAATTACTTAAGTGCTTTTTTAATCTAAGATTTTTCTTATTTTACTGTCTTTACTATTTATAATTTTTTTTGAATGCTCTTGATCGAATTGTTATTATTATTGTCATATTTAATATCATTACCATTACTGTTATTATCACTATTGTTATTATTATTATTATTTTATTACTATTATTATTATTGTTATCACATTTATAAGTATTACATTTCATTATCTACATTAAGTTTACAGTTCCTAAATTCAATGGGGTTAGCTTTCTTTTTCCTAATTAGATTAGAAAATTCTTTTTAGTTGCCAATTTAGTTATACTTGTTAATTTTTTTTCAGATTTTAAGTAGTATTTAGCTTTTAATTTTCTTTTTTATTGCGGTTCATTTAATTTACTACTATTTGTCTTTTTTTATTACTCATGCATGTTTGTTCTTTTTGATTTATTTAATTTAGTTTTAATTTACGTTGATTTAGCTTTTAGTTAGGTATTTAGTTGAGTTTAATTTAATATTTTCGTTTCATTATTGTGGCTTTTGTTGACTTGTTATACACATTTATTTGTCTATATAATCAATATACTACTACTACTACTACTACTACCTACAGGTCGATTCACCAGAGAAGATGAAAGAACCGCCTCTCCAGGAGCTCACATCACGCGCATTGTCACCGATTGCGATCCAGGTACTGCGACCTCCTAAGTGCTGTACAAAATACATTCAACTGTGCGCCCGAGCCAGTGCGAGATAAAAAAACTATTTAAAAAGTATTTCGTATGGGAGTGTATGTTCACTTACCCGTATGCGGAAGCCAATGCGCACCAAGTTGCGAATGCTTTGGGCATTTCTATTGGTACCGCCTACAACATAAAACGCAAGAAGGAAACTACATCTGCTGTTCCTTCATCGAGTGCTTCAACAGCCCCGTACAAGCCACGATTGATGCCCAAAACACGTGATGTGTCGAGAGAGAAATAAAATGGATGTGCGTAAAGTCATTTATGAGATGTACAATGACAGTAAGTACATTTATGCCATTCAATTTCAGTTCTAATTTAATATATTTCTATAGAAAAGCATGTAACAGTAAAAGCGTTACAAGAAGTGTTGGAACACAGAAATATTTTACAAACCAGCGTTTCCTCACTACGTTTACTGCATCTTTTGGGGTTATATATTTCAATAGAAAAGCATGTAATAGTAAAAGCGTTATAAGAAGTCTTAACACAGAAATATTTTATATACCAGCATTTCCTCACTACAACATTCACTGCATTTTTTGAGGTTTAAGTTTAAAAAAGATGATAACCGCAAAGCTCTTATGGAGAAGAATGCCATTTCTGCATTACGATTTCCTTTTTATGGAAGTGCAACGAAACATTGTCATCACCTTTAAAGAGAGATATCGTATTTCTAGACGAAACCTGGATATTTTCAAAAGGAAGTCAAACAAAATCGTGGCAGGATGACGATATAAGGAGTGTCAGAAAACCCAAAGGTTATGATGGTAAACGATATATCGTGTTACATGCAGGTACAAGAAGTGACTTTATACAAAATGCAAGCTTGATATTTACATCAAAATCAAATACGGGTGATTACCACAGGGATATGAATAGTGATTTATTTACAAAGTGGGTTGAAACGCAACTAATCCCTAATTTAGAAGAACCATCAATAATTTTAATGGACAATGCTCCGTATCATAGTGTTCTAATTGAGAAGTCGCCAAATCAAAGTTGGACCAAAGGAAACATTATTACGTGGCTAAATAACAATAACATTTTCTATGAAAATATGATGAATAAGAGTGAACTTTTGGAAATAACCAAGACACATAGGAAAGAGAAGGTTTATGTCATTGACGAATTACTTCGAGCACATGGGCGTGATGTTTTAAGACTTCCTCCGTACCACTGATTTCAATGCTATCGAATTCATATGGGCACATGCGAAAGGATATTATAAGTATATTGGTCGGGATGGTTATGGCGACAAACAAGTATTGGAAATGTGGCAAGAGAGATTGGACAACTGTACACCAGACATCTGGCAAAATTGCATAAATCACACAGAGAAAATAATTAAAGAGTGGTACGAACATGAAGCAAACGTAGAAAACTTTCTTCTGACAGTTAATTGCGGATCAGAAGATGAGAGCGAAGACACAAATTAAATATATTTTTAATTGCACTATTTTTTACCGCATATTATGTTTTGTATTTAAATTGTATAGAAATTATGTTTGCTACATAAAATAACAGCGTCATCTTTCGTTTAATTAATCATTGGTAACGTATATTAAACTAAATACTTTTATGTTGCTTGAATATTTTCTACATTTTGATTTGCAAATAGGTTTTTGATATGAGAACTACATTATTGCGGTAATACATTATTTCATTGAGAACACATTTAATAATAAGCTTAACCTGACCACGAAAGCATTGTCAATAGAATAGTTCACTAGTTAGAATTCTATTAGTTACATTACTCATGGTTGTTTTTAAAACGCAACGTTGACTAAAAACTTAACCAATTCTTTCAGTTATAAAAGAAAATCTATTAAAACTGCGTATAACCTCATGAAATTTGACAATTGTCATTTCGTACAATTCATTGCAAACATGGTTGGTGTGCCTGAAATTGTTTCGGACGCTGCATACGTCATAAGCAAATATGACGTAACTACAAACATTCATGATTTGGTCTGTACCTAATTTTACATGTATATATAAACTTATAAAGAGCGAAGGCCAGGTGCTGATTTTGATAAAGTAAAAACATAACAAGATATATCCTTCTCTAGGTGCTTAGTTGAAACTTTCTTCTCTATAGTTGATGATGATAAGCGAAGTCTTTTCTTGGTAAAGCTGTGAGAAGCTATATTTCTAATATGATGTTACACTCGTGAGAATGAATAGAGAAGAGGAAAAGAACTGATATCATATATTGTAACATAACTATTATGTTAGTCGCATGTGTTTCAGGTGTGCATGTTGTTGGTAATTTTTGGTGAGTTTTTACTAAAATCTTTAGATTCTGCATTGATGTCAATGCATCCTGTTACTGTTTTATCTGAAACCAAACAGGTTTATTAGTAAATATCAAATATATAGATAATTTTTGCTAATTTTAGATTGGCTTAACGTTTTTTTTACAGTTTTATGCATAATTGCCATGGTGCTGATCACTGTATTACAAAGAGTAAAATTTTAGTTATTAGTTTATTGGTGCCATTAATTATACCGATGTAAAAATCAGAAAATGTTATAAAAATTTAATATTAAGACTGCTACAATATCTTCTTAAAACATAAAACCCATCGATTTTTATCTTATAATGTTATGTAGACAGCAATTGGAATAGTGCCAATAACTATTCAAAGTGAATTTTATACAGGTAATCGTCATGCCTAACGTAAAAGAAGGGTCAACCTACACAAAAGGATACGATGAAAATGCTATTCTGAAAGCTCTAGAGACATAATGAATAATGGTATATTGACAAAAGCCACATCATAGAAATACGGAATACTGTGTTCTCCATTACAATTTCGACTTTGCCAAAAGTTCACCAAAACAATACTAGGATCAAATTCTGTACTTTCTGTAGAAGAGGAAGAAATATTAGTTAAATGGATCTATGAAAGTCATAGGAAAGGTTTCCAACAGCGAAAGGAAGATGTGCAAGTCAGTGCCAAAACATTTTTGGACGAAAAACCTAGAGTAAACCCGTTTAAGATAATCTCCCAGGGACTGGATGGTACACACATATATTTTATGCCCAAGTAGCACATATACTCCTAGAATACTCCTACAAAGTGCGAAGGATATAGTCTTTAGGAATATGAGTAGCATATTCTAGTAAAGAAATGTGTAATAGAAATAGACACACAAAATATCCGATCACTCTGCGTTACACTATTTTATTAATTTGGGACAATTTTTTCGAAAACAACAATTCTGGACAGTAGTTTACGCAGTATTTCGGAGACAATTATCTCTAATTAATAAAATAGTCTCTTCAAACCAAGTACAAGCAATGTAATTACACAACAGCAATGAAAAGTAAGCATGAACTTACAGTTATAGAGGGTGAGTAATAACTTTAGTTTCTTGTACAGCTACTATACATACAAGGGAGAGGGAAACGTTGCGACCAGTGTTCTGTTAAAAATAAATAAACACGTGGTTAAATACAGTTTCCATATTTGACTACTGGTTTGTTTTAAAATTGACTTCTACCATTACGTGCCATTATTTTCAGGTTTAAATGCACAGAATTGTAGTAAAGAGACTAAGAAAAAAAAATTCTGCTCTTTTTGTTAATGAACCCAGTTCCATAACATACGCAAACCCAATTCATCAACATGATGGAGCCACTACTATCCTTCAAGTTTATATTAAAGGTACGCGCATCAGTGGTAACAAGGGATTTTTAAAGGCACTTTTCGCTACGAATGGAACAGGGCATTTTTCGGTGTATTATGAATCAAAAAAGATTTGCTATAATTCTGACTATTCTCAGATTTGACAATCCCGAAAACAGAGATGAAAAAAAAAGGATCTGTCTCGCTGCACCTATCCTGGATATTTTGTTTATAGGAAATTGTCAAAAAGTAGTGTCCATTGAGTGTTACGAGTGTGTGGATGAGATGTTAGTTGAATTTCGTGGTAGATGTCGGTTCAAAATGTGTATGCCCAAAAGTCCGTGAAATATGGTTTAAAAATCATGTGCTTGACAGATGCACGAAATAATTATTTTTATAATGCACATATTTACTGTGGGACAAATTCTGACAGCGGACTATTAGACGATGAGAAAAAAAGAAATATCTAAACCTACTCAAGATATCCTGCACTTATCTAAACCTAGTCAAGGTACTAATCGAAACATTACCGCTGACAACGAGTTTTCATCTTTAACGCTAGTGAATTGTCTAAAGAAGAAAGGGCTTACACTGACAGAAAAGCAGATTAATATTTAATATTCGCAGTGTGTAGTGCAAAGTCAAGCATTATTCAAAAATGTAAATTTAGCTAAGGAACTTGTTTTTATTAAGGTTAATTTTAGTTTTGTACCAGATATAATAACTTCGTTAGAAAGTAGGAATATAAGTTTAAGAGAATCAATTAATATTGTTGAAACTTTTTCCGACAAATGCAAAGAAGTTCCCGGTGATGTAGGAAATCAAGTAAGAAGGAAACTCGAAGTTATTGTGGGAAAGAATGAAGGCTTTAAGTATTTAATGGAAGTCAAAAATATTTTTGATAGTAAACCATCCAACGAAGTAATACCTTGGCCTTATGACTTACTATCCAAATTGAAATATTGCCAGATCACATCGGTAGATGTTGAAAGAACTTTTTCTTTGTACAAACATATTTTTACAGACAGAAGGCAAACATTTTTATTGGAAATTTTGAAAAATATATCGTTATAAATGCATTTTATACTATTTCAGGTTGAAAATTTTACCTATTATGTTTTTCTTTTAATTTTACTTAAAATAAATAATTTTTGTAAGAGTCGGCGTTTCTTTATTTCCATTTTTCCATGTTATATTCAAAGCATATAATGGCATATTTCGACAAATAAATGCATATTGTTGCATATTCAGAGAAAAACGATGCATATATATGCGCA
Organism: Protaetia brevitarsis; assembly: GCA_004143645.1. Classification (NCBI taxonomy): domain Eukaryota; kingdom Metazoa; phylum Arthropoda; class Insecta; order Coleoptera; family Scarabaeidae; genus Protaetia; species Protaetia brevitarsis. Next base: position 592,008 of record RXPK01000278.1, read on the forward strand.
TATTTTAACTGAATTGACGTGCATATATTCCGCCCTTTAGTTATAAGTAATATAGTAAACACAATCATACCGAGTTATATACGCGTAGTCCTTAGTAATGTAAAAAATGTAAAGTCAGCAAGACAAAAACATATATAAAGGAAATCTACCACAGCAACAGCACTAGTTGAATACAACTCTTCGACCGCTCAACACCTAGCACGCCGCTGCCCATTTTACCTTCAAACTCTCAACAACATTGTGTAACTTTGTTAATCTTTGTAATTAAGTAATAAAGTTAATTTTTAAAAAGGTTGTTAGTGAACCCAAAATCCTAACTGGCGCAGTCAGTAGGATGGACTCTACACAGTGCGCAAAAGAATTGTGAACAACATTGTGGTGTGTTTCAACACTTCAGGAGAGTGGCGTGTTAAGTGAAAAAAAAATACTACAGTCCGCTAAGGAAGACGCATCCAAATCTGCCAACCTTCACCGACGAGCTGTCCGGTCCTCAAATTGGTTCCACCTGGAAGCTAACATTGCTCCAAGGTAGGAAGATTAAGAACAAGAAAAGGGATTCCACCCAACAGTGGAGAACAACCCACGAAGAACAAGAATTTTGAAGAAACTGAACAATGCATCAGAACCAGCCCGAAACAACCATGTGGAAATGGATAGTGCTTGCAATGTAAGTAGTCTTTTCGTTTTCCAAAGCAAACGCGAAATTGAATGGACGATTTACTCAAATCTCTAATGAAACTGGAGATAACAAAACCAAAAACAAAACCAAAAGCCAAATTCAAATCCAAGAAATTCCACCATGGCTCAAGCAAATCCAGCTCCAATTCCAGAACATCCATATACCCCCAAAGACATCACGCAACTCATGATCAACATAATACCCTTATTTGACGGAAATCCACAAACCTTATCTGTATATATAGAAAGTTGCGAGCTTCTAATTCACAACTATGCAAATTTGGTAAACCCAACAGATCCAATCAATTCGTTCCTAATAAGAATAGTTCAATCCCGGCTAACTGGCGAAGCAATACAATTAATTGGTAGTAGAGGCTCCTTGACAACATGGAGAGATTTGAAAGCTTTATTAGAACTTAATTTCGCGGATCAAAGATCTGAAAAAATGTCTTTTATCTGATTTAGTGGTTATCAAACCAGAAAAAGGTCTATCACCACACAATTTTGGCAATAAATGTAAAGACGCCCTAAATTTATTATTAACTAAAGTTAAACAAACCGAAACTGAGGCACGTAAACTGTTAGAAACACAAATGTACGCAGAAACAGGTCTAGAAACATACCTGAAAGGCTTAATGCATTGCGGTAAAATAGGTGATAAAGTCAGATTTAGAAATCCACAAAATTTAGAAACAGCTTATGGCTTGTCATAGAGGAAGAAAATGTCATGTATTCTATAGGTACGAATGCTAATTTGAATCAAAATTACTAATATCGAAAACAAGTACTTCCGAATAATAACAAAAACATGACACAACAACCATTATTTTATCCGAAATTTCAACCAAAACCACAAAATTCTCAACAAATGTATCAACCAAGATATCAAAATCCACAAGTAAATCAAAATTGGAAACCACAAGCACAAAATTTTCATCAACAACAAAACCCTCATCGTTTAAATTCATGAAGTTACCTGGACAAATGCAAAAGCGAAACCAACCTAAACCAACACCAATGGAAGTTACCTCCACAGCAAGCAGAACTGTACAACAAAAGTATTTCCAACTAATTGGACGACCTAACTGGGTGACCGAAGAACCAGGTTAGGTAAGTCTCCCTCTTCGATTTCACGTGCTCCCAGGTGCAATGCCCTTGAGTTGCACAGTGCTAGGCAATTTGAGAGGGGATGGATGCCATCCTGTTCCCCAATCTGCTCCAGTGGTTTTGATCCTCCCTTTGTTCCTTCTTGTGAGATACTCTCACTTTGGAAATGGAAGGCTTCTTATGGCGGTCCTGCTCCAATTCCTGTTTATTAGCGGTGTCGTCCCGCTTATTAACGTCCTACCTCCATGGTTGATCCCACGAGTAGCTATAGAAAAAAAGGTCCACCTCCACAGAGCCCCGCATGCAGAAGTAAGGCTAAATACAATGGAGTGCGCCAAGTGCCCCAAGGTTGGACTAGTAGACTGGTCTTCTATCCAGTCACGCATTCCATCAGCCTAGTCCGCCATCTTAGGATTTAGGTTTTTGTTGAGATTGTCTCCTCTCGGTCCGTGCAGCTAAGCCAAGAGTCCTCAAGACAGCATATAATTATATTCCAACTAACAATAATACAATTACGAAATTCCACTATTGAAACTTATTAGAAACTTACTAAAAAGTTGTACTTTTAGTGATAAGATATGTTTTAGCAAGGATAGGCCTTTCATTAGTCTATAAGTAGAGGTCAAAAATGAAACAAAGTCAGTTCTTGTAGTTCCTTTAACCCATAAGATTGCGTACTCGTGTAACTCAATTTGCAAATAAACATTTTTTAAAAACCACACTCCGAAAGAAATGACGATAGATAACATAGAAAACTTGCTCCGTACCGACCACCTTAATCAGGAAGAAAAAAATCCAACTAATTGCTCTTTGTAAAAAATACCGAGATGTATTCTTTTACGAGAACTCGGACTTATCTTTCACAAACGCTGTAAAGCACGAAATTCGAACGACGGGCAACGATCCTATATTTTGCAAATCTTTCAGGTATCCTTATCATTTAAACCAAGAAATCCAATCCCCAATTTGTAAATTGTTACAAAATAAAATCATTAGGCCCAGCATAGCCCCGTACAGTTCTCCAGTATGGATTGTACCTAAGAAATTAGATACAAGCGGAAAAAAAAAATGGAGATTAGTCATTGATTACAGAAAACTAAACGAAAAAACAATCGAGAACAAATATCCACTTCCGCGTATTGACGAAATTCTTAACAATTTAGGGAAATGCTCGTATTTCTCCACTTTAGATTTAGCTCAGCTAGAAATGGACCCCGAATCCATTGAGAAAGCCGCATTTACCGTAAATAACGGGCACTACGAGTACGTGCTGTAACGGTTCAAAATTAATTTAACATTCATTATTTCTCTTTTTTTCTACAAGGTATACAACTTTTGTCTAGTTGTATTTTTCAATGTGATTTTCATTTATTTTTAATACTTCAAGTGCCATCTTGTGAGTCGGCTGAGAACTAACGTTGTTTGTTTAACAGGCGACTGTAACTTTTGCTATTATAATTTTATTAATTCAAAATTAAATTTTCTTAATCTCAATCAACGTATTAGGTAATGTTTCTTTATTTGATTTAATAATATCCTTTTAATTCGCGTTTGTTTATGAATTTACCTTGTTCTTAACTTCAGAATTAATTTCTGCGCATGCGTGACTTACGGGCGCGGACGGTTAGCAGTAACTCGCTAACTTGCGAAGACGACTCACGTATAAGGTCATGTAGCGCTCGGTGTCGAGAAGAAATTTGGAATTTTGGGTTGAATTGAGAAATAGTTCTTTGGGAAGTTTAACCTGACCTATTAAATTAGGATTTAATTCTCGCACCAACGAAGATAAATTACGGTTATTACGGAAATATAAATCCGGATTTGAAGCGCAAAATGGCCGCCCACGTGGCTTGCCTACACTAACTAAGGCAATTAAGTACGGGATCCATTCGATCAGTTAGTTATAGAACGTGATGCCCCGTATAAACCTGGTATCAATACCGAAAACTGTGAACCTCAGCCGCCGCTGCATTTTAATTTGAGAACACACCCCACACCGTCGACTAAATTGGACGGACGACCACAGATAAGTCGGACCAAATTATTTAAATCTCTTCGTTTTATTATTATTAGTGTTAATTCAATCAATCTTGTCGAGTCATTTTAAAAACAGGCGATCAATATCATATAAAATATACTAGACCATTTCAGAAGCACCATTATTTAATCACAATTACGAAAGGTTAAGAAATCGAAAATATAACACAAGCTCTTAAACAAGTAATCGATCCGAAAAACCTCTATAGTATTTACTTTTTAGACCAACAACTAGAAACAATATTTATAAACGTGTGCCAACATTTATTTGACAATAATGTAAATTCAAAAAGGTAGTAAGTACGTAAGAGATATTGAAAAATCGGACGAGCAATCCGAAATCGTTAATGATTACTACACCAAAATCATAATGGTATAATTGAAACATATTGGGGCGTATTCTGTAAATAGTCTTGTTAAAAATAACATCATGTTAAAATTTAACTTATAACAGCACCTTTAAAATTAAACAGAAAAAATGTTATTCTGTAAGTAAAAAATTAACAGAGCTGTTAAAAGTTATTTTTAACAGAACTTGTTAAAAATTCCGAACATATACGGAGATTCTACGAAGGAAGAATGATTAAAACAAATGTTCACGCTATTATTAGTACATATGAACATATATGTGCGTCTGTACTGGCAAATGACAGTTAAGATTTACTTTACTGTCATACTGACATTTGTCAAATACGTTGTTGGTGCTTTATCATAGCTTTACCTTCAAATAATTTTAACGTATCTGCACAATTGTTTGTGTTATTTTTGATATGGCAAAACGCGAACGATCATCAAAACGTCAAATCGAAGCAATGATAAATTTTATAGAAAAAAAATAAGCAATTGGTACATCCAGGTGAGTTTCCCGAATGGGACGAATTAAAAGTGCAATTAAACAATATGGAAGGACCAACACGATCGGTGAAACAGTGGAAAAATGTAAGTTGTTTTTGATTTGCCATTTTATTTATTTAATGGATATATAATTATTTTTAGATATTAAATGATTTAAAAACAAATACTCGAAGAAAAGCGCGTATACTTAAATGTGAGTTAAATAAAACCGGAGGTGGCACAACTGAAGCAAAATCATTAACACCAATTGAAAGTCGTTTGCTAGCACTCTTAGACAGTATAACGATCGAGGGTTTGCTTGAAATTCCAGAACTAGGTCTCCAAAGTGAAGGTACTATCGTCATAGAAGACATACCCATAGTTCTGGACGTACAAGAAGTGCTTGTACTACCTGAAGTACCTATGGCCGAGACAAGTATCAACTCTAGACACTGTTTAAGTACTAGACCAAAATCAAGAAAAAGAAAAATTAGTGAAAGGAATATTCATCCAATGTATGGAAATATGGAAGCTCTAATACGGAGCAACAACAATATAGCGAATAGCAATAACAACATTGCTAGGGCGATAACAAGGTTAAGTAATATTTTGGCAAAAAAATAACACTCGTAAGTGTTACTATTTTTTGAATTTACTATTTAGTTGTTATTTTGTGTATAGAGTTGCTTTTTATTTATTAATAAAATAGATTTCTTTTGTATTATTTGTTGAATAAAAAAAATGTTTATTTTATTTGGTATATTTTTAAGAAAATAAGTAAACTATACAAATTTATTCATAAAAATATTGTTGTGTAACATTTTCCCTCTTTTGCACACCTTGTATAAAAAAAATTCCACCAGCTACTGGGTGATCATTCTCAGGAATATGATCAATGAATTCTTCAGCAATGATAGGTGCATTAAAAGATACAGCAATATTGTGTAAAATTACACACGAGGTAATTATTTCTGCTGCTTTAATGGGATTGTAGTGCAGTGTTCTGTGTTTTAGTAGACATCTAAATCTACACTTTAAAATTCCAATCACCTCTCTACCACAGATCTTGCTCTTACGATATGATTATTATAGCGTCCTTGGGGTGTATTTGGAGGATGATTCCCACCATGGTGACAATGGATACCCTTCATCTCCAATGACATTCGCCATACAGCAGAATCATGTACTGAGCCAGGAAACCTGGCATTTATATTCATAATTTTTAAATTTGCATCCACAATAAGTTGCACGTTGATACTATAAAAGCCTTTGCGATTGTAAAACGCTGCACCAGGATATACGTTGTGATTAGCTGGGGGAGCGACAATGGCAATATGACTGCAATCAATTGCGCCAGCAACCCCAGGAAAACCATATTGTTCAAAGAAAGCCTGCTTATTTCTTTGAATGCTTTGATTATCTTGTGGAAAAATTATCCAATTATTCAGTACATTCTTAATTACATTGGTCACTCTCGTTATCCATTTGCTGACAGCAGGTTGACTTATAGCAAAGTCCCATCTTCTGCCTATACTTTCCTGGTAACTTCCATGTCCAAAAAAATGTAGTACACATAATATTCCTAAATGTGAGGGAATTGATGTGGATCTTTGTGGTTCATTTAGATGCGGTAGTAAAGTATTTATTACATATTGAGCAGCCTCTTTATTTAGACGAAATAATTTTACAAAATATTTTTCTGACAATTCGAATGGATTACTTGCATCTTGTAAGTTCCTATTTATACGTCTTACACGATTTCTGTAAATTAAAGCAATGGTCGGCGTTGTTTACAACAGATAAAAAACTAATGTACCTTCTACGTTCATTTTCGACTTCGTTATTTATTAACACAGCAAAATATCCTGCAACAGCAGCCATTTTTTCCGCGAACAGGAGTTGTCAATTTTTAAAGGCACGCTTTTTAGGGCCTTTAAAATAAACACCTTCCTGGATAATTTTAACAGCTACCTGTTAAAAGTTAACATGACGTTTATTATACAGAATAACCTTTCCTGTTATTCAGTCTGTTAAAATTTAACAGGCCGTTAATTTTTAACAGAATGCTTACAGAATAGGCCCCATAATCACTTGAAAAACAAATTTTATTGGCCAGACATGAGAGCGAAAATTAAAAAGCTAATCAACGAATGTGAAACCTGTCTAATTTCAAAATACGAAAGAACCCCCTACAAAATTCCCTTCTCAGGTCCGATGCTCGCGAAACGACCATTTGGAAGCAACAAATTTTTAAATCTCATAGATTTGTTTTCCAAATACACACAAGCTTACTATGTGCAGGACCTCACTGGCATCACCATCTTAAATAAATTACGCCATTACTTCTCTCATCTACAATAGCAACTCATATTCATCCATTGAATAAGCATTCAACCCTTCTTGAAAAAATCCGAGCACAAAAATCACAAGACAAGAACGAGACCCCGCAAGACTTAATGATATCCGCGGTACTCACATACAACCAATCGATCCACTCCACTACAGGTTACACACACCCCTTTCTCACACAACACGTTCTACTGCACCCCTGGATCAACGTGGGAAACATTCAACAAGACCTAATAAAATATCAGAAGACATCAATAATCAAATTGATACCTACATTAGGAGCTTTCCAAAATACCAAAGCCATTATCGCACGGGCCACTATTTTCTGTCCGCACTTTTAAATATTTCAAAATTTACGAGCTATATTTGGAGATATATAAACCACAACAATACAACAATTTGAATAATAAAAGAAAAATAAATCCAAATATTAAATATGATTACTATTGGAAAAATTTTGTTGAAAATTTCAACATTAGTTTCGGAAAACCGAAAACAGACACATGCCAAACTTGCAACGAATATGAAAATTCCAGCTGCAGACACTGCTGACATAAAAACACAGTTAGAGGCAGAAAAAAAACTACATCTTCTTAAAGCTGGAACATTTTATAAAGACATAATAGTATATTAAAAGACAAGTTTCATTTTGACGTTTCAAAGTACGAATTCAGAGTTTAAGAAAGAGTGGCGTAGCCACGAGTTTCTTAACTGAATGAGTGCTTTAATGTCAAATGAAACGTGTCTTTTATGCTATTTTTTGCAATTAGTTTTAAAATTTCTCTTTTTGTAAAAGCAAAACGAGAAAAATTTGATAATCTAGGGGAATTTTGTGGCGGTTGTCACCAGTTGTCACCTTGGTTTGGCACAAGATTTAAATTGACAAGTTAATTTAAAATTGACACATTTTTGAAATTTGTTATATATTATATTACTAAAGTAACTATATTATAATATTTAATATGAGTTCTACAACTTTTTCATGCACTCCGCCTGAAATACGGCAAATTGCTGAAAAAACCATTAATAATTTACTTCCGGAGAAATCGTACACTATGTATCAAAAGCGATAAATTTTGAAAAATGGTGCAAAGAAAAGGAAATTCTTCATATTTATGAGAACGTCTTACTTGCTTATTTTGAAATGCTACGTAAAGATTATAAATCGTCATCATTATAGTCGATTTATTCGATGTTAAGATCGTGTTTAAATGTACATAGAAATGTGGATATATCAAAATATATGAAACTTCAAGCATTATTAAAACGGCTATCTAAAGGTTATCAAACAAAAAATCTAAAATTTTAGAAGAAGAAGATATTCATAGATTTTGAAACAAGCCGATGATAAAATATACTTAGCTATAAAGGTTAGTGTTGATTTTATTTCGTTACTTTTTTGTAAATTCTTTATATTCTAGGTTATTTTGATAATAGGATATAATGGAGCCTGTAGGCGAGAAGATTAATTAATATATGTGTGGAAGATCTTCAATACAATTCCGATTCCATTATAGTTAACATACCTAAAACAAAAAACAATGTACCCAGAATGTTCGCAGTGACTGATGTAAACTGCATCGAACTTATAAAAAATATAATAATCTGCGGCTAAAACAGTTACTCACAAACGTTTTTTCTAACTTATCGTCATGGCTGCCTAATTAATAACCTATTCGGTATTAACACCATGGGAAATGTTCCTAAACAAATTGCCAGTTTTCTTCATTTACCAGATCCTCATCTTTATACAGGACATTGTTTTAGAAGATCCAGTGCGACATATATAGCAAATACTGGAGGTGATATTTTAACTATAAAACGATTAGGTGGCTGGAAAAGCAGGCTGTTGCTGAAGGTTACGTTGCCTCTTCTACGAAAAATAAAATTGATGTTGGAAATATGTTTGCACAGGAAATAATGTGAATCTACCTGGAACTTCTGGGAATGGTTCACAGATTGAGTACTCCAACAGAAGCAATATCACTATCGCAGAGAACGATAATTTTCACAGAATGTTTCTACTGCACACGTATCACTATCACTTCGAAAGATATTCAAACGTTAATATAAATGTTTATAATAGTTGTACTATTTCAAAGATTATTAAAAATATCAAATCTTACAATGAATTTTAATATAATAACCTCAAACTTGCTTACAAAATGTCATATTGACATCTCCATTTCTGTTGCAATGTGACCAACTTAAAATAAATCTGCTTAAATGTTCCATTTCTATTACGCAACTAGTGCTGTAATAGACCCTATTACGGCACTAGTGGAATAAATGGTATGGTTACGGCACTAATTGCAAAAAAGAAAAAATCACATTCAAACAATTTTCAACAAAATTTTCCACTCCCCTCTCTGGCAACTGGCGATGTTTTCTATAAGCGACAGTTACGGGTGTATAATTTCTGCATTCACGCTGCCAGCTTAAAATACAAGCTTTTGTTATTTGTATGAAGAGCTGACTGGTTCAAAGGGTCAGAGTATTGTAGTTAGTTTGCTAAATCATTTTATTGCAACTAAACTAGGTGCAAAAGTCACAGAGTTGCATATTTATTGAGACAACTGCAGCTCACAAAACAAAAACGCTGTTATGGTGGAGTTTTTGTATACTCTGGTAAAAATGGGACGATTTAAAGTAATAATTCACAGACTACCGGAGCCAGGCCACAGTTTTCTCCCCTGTGATCCAACTTTTGGGAGGATAACGCAAGAAAAGAAAAAACATGAGAAAATTTATTTGCTCCAAGAATATGCCAGAATCATTAATTTGGCCTCGCGTAATTTTCAAACTACTACTGTCGATCAAGACATGTTACTGTACTATAAAAGTCATTTTATTGGTAAGTTTAAAAAAACTACTACATCACATGGAAATAAATTCACAATTTCGAAATATCGCCTCTTTCGATACGATAGACAAAAGATTCCGGTCATTCAAGTGAGCGTTAGCGTCAGTTCTCCTATATTTTTGGATTATATTCTTGAAAAACCTAACCAACAAGCGACATCCTAATCTTGATCAGAAACTGTATAAGGAAAAAACGAAAGTTAAGACCCCAAAAATACGATCACGTCATGTATTTAGCCAACAAATACGTACCAGCGGCAGACATGTGGTACTACAATGAAATATTTTAAATACAAAACGCGGGTGCCCCAGCCAACAACGAGAACGAGTATATTGACGACGATTCTGACTAGATTACACTTCACTATGTTTAAATAATATGTTTTGATGTGTTTTTTTAAATTTAAGCATTAATGTTAAAAACTTATGGTTTTTTTTTTGTGCAAGAATAAGATATCCGAAAATTTAGTACAAAGTACAAAAATAGACATCTCTTTTTGTTGAAAAACGGTTTTTTTTTTTTTAAACAAATAATACCATCTGCCTCTTCTAAGGTTTAAAACATGAAAAGTATAAGCATGTGACGTAAAAATTGTTGAATATTGTATATGTATTTCATGTATTTTCGAATATGCCTCAAGTTCTGTTCAATCATTATAGATGGCAGCAAATCCTTTAGATTTTAGATACTTACCTATGAGTGCCTATATTCAGTTCAGTGTGCAGTCTAATATAGCAAAGTTTTCAATGTCACGTTGTTGTATGGTTATGTATTGCTATGTATAAAATAAACGCATGAATTACGTTTAAGAAATGCCGTTTATTTATCGAGAAATCTCGAAACATATTTATCAAAAATTTATTTAGTTTTGATTACAGGTTTTCGCTACACGAATTTGAGGTGCAAGAACCAGACATCTGATTTAGAAACTTTTATGCAGACAAAAAACAAAAAATAATTAGTAATTAAAATTTAATCTAAAACTAACATCTATACACTTATCGACTATGTAGATATCACAGAAACTGTCAAAATCATAATAAAAAAGAATAAACAGTTTTTCCTTGTTTTCCAACATTTTACTTTGGCGTACTTATCTGGTTCTTGCACTGGGGTGTTCAAGTGTAGCTCATGAAGCGCTCTGAAAGTGATAATTGTAAAAAATGGAGCTATTGTCTAAGTTACAAATATTTACAAGAATTCTAATGGAACCTACATAATGGGAAGAAAATTTCAAACTTAATAGATTTGTACACTCAACCATGTAAATCATCTATGATTGGTATATATTTAGCAGATGAAACTGATGTATTTGAATCGTGGAACGTAAATGAAATTGAGGTAAAATACGTAAAATGAAAATTTGGAGAGCAGTTCGTTCTACTTCCTTTATTACATATTAATAAAATTTAATAGGAGTATTATCTTAATTACTAATACTCAGTATACTATTATTTAACTTATACTGTACCTATAACGTTTAGAAAAACAACAGCATATCAACATCAACACCTTAATCAAATACCTACAATGAATGAAAAGTCTTGGAGTATCGTTAAATTCACGTTGGATGACTCTGTAAAAGCAATTCCTTCAACTTGCATACTAGTAATTCGTGCTATTGGCTTCCTTATAAATATGTACGATTACAACAACCCATTCAAAAAAGAGAAGTACCTAACAAGGATCTGTGGAAATTATTGCTTCTGTGGAAAAAAAAAATATTGCGATACCATAGCGACGAAACATAACATCTAGTGTAAATTGGTTACAGTGGGTATGCGCCATTTGGCGCCATTATAGAGTTACGGCAATGTTTACTGTTCTAGCTGTTTTTTTTCCGTTAACAATTTAGCTGTATTAAAAATCTAAACAAATATAAAATACATAAGTATACACTATTGTGCTTCAGTGGGTTTGAATAAACATTGTTTACAAAGAAGTAATTTTGCAAGAAAGGCAAACTCACCTAAAAAAGTTGAGGTATACAAGAAAATTTTTATATTGGAATCTGGTGATCGAATTTTCTCCTCAAAAGGGTGGAGGATTAAGTATAGTAAACAAAAAATGGCTTACACCAAGAAAGAAAGAAGCTTTTGGCCACCATATAAAGATACATTCCAGTTCGAAAAGTCCCTGAAAAAAGGGATTAATACTGAAACGTGGAGGCTTTATAGTGTTCATAGGATATTTCATGAAACATGTTCTATTTACATTATTTCGGCAAATAGTTTAATTTTAAGTTAACAAATTATTTTGAAATTACTTTTATTTGTTAAAGATTTAAAGTAAAGTTTTTGGATAAGCGTTGTGACTTCAAAGGTAAGATTAATAAATAGGAAAATAGTAGTAATTTAAATGTATTTTTCATGTACAATTTTTTAGACGATATTATTCGAGCTTTCCTAATATGGGCATTTACTGTACGATTTCTGAGTGTACTGGAAGTTACGAAAGTAAACACAGGTTCCCAAACCCTGCAAAGTTTCCAGAGATATTAAAGAAGTGGTTAGCAATCTGTGGAAGGCCAGAATTATTATTGAGGTCATCGTTACACCAGTGACGATAAAACATTAGCTCTTGCATTGCAGAAGCAAAGTGGTGCTGGCTACAAATTCTTATGAACAATTTTTGATTTACCATCAAGAAAAACATTGCAAATAATATTAAGCCAAATCGACATTCACCCAGGCATCAACACTGCTTCGTTTCAATTGTTCAAAGCTACGGAATTTAAAAGCAAGTTTGATGAAATGAGCATAGCTCCTCATCTGCAGTACAATCTCAAATCGGACCTCATTGAAGGTTTCGAAGATTTTGGATACAAAACAAGCAATAAAATAGCTAACCATGTACAGGTAAAAAATGGTGTATACATGCACAGAATAAACATCACAATTGTTTTCTATAATTTAGGTATTTATGTTACGTGGTATCTTACATAAGTGGAAGCAACCTGTATATTATAATGTCGTTTCTGGAGCAACACAAGCAGCCGATATTATACGTATTATAAAAATAATTGTTGCTGAAGCCAAAGCAGCTGATTTAGTTATTGTCGCTACGGTGTGTGACCAAGGCACAAATAATGTCTCAGCAGTAGAAACTCTTATTGAGCAAACACGACTTCAAAATTTGAAAGATGGCATTGATAGTGTTGCAAAAACATTTAAAATCAATGGGATGGAAATAGTTCCTCTTTTCGATACAACCCATTTAATAAAAGACATACGTAACAATCTTTTAAAACATAATTTGTGTTTTGAGACAAACTCTGAAAATTTGCATGTTGCTATATTTTCGTTTTTATGACAAGATTGACAAAAGTACTGTTTTAGATTGCTAAATATTTACAAGGCCTATAAAATTGACCCATATGTAGGGAATATTAAAAGTATGCCACGTTTGAGAGATGAACATGTCAATCCACAAAAAATTAAAAAAATGAAGGTGGCTAACTGCGCACAGGTGCTTAGCAACTCTGTAGCCTGCGCTAGGAATTTAATGGCATTTTCTGGAAATATAAATTTTGATGTTCTTGTTAATAGAGATAGAAGATGTATATTTTTTATAGGAGCAACAGTCAAAATTGGTGATGATACACTTCAGTTGCCAAAGTCAGCGCAAGACACACCTGAATGGTGTGACTTCTTTGATAAATTATTTGATAGAGTAAATGGTTCAACCCTTTCATCTACAAAATGTGAAGAAAAGCAGCAACCACCCAACGTGGACATGTAGAATTTTGGAATAAATGTTTAAAGATTCTCCAAACAATGTATTTTATAAATAATGTTGGACAAAAAAAAAATCCACCATCGTTGGGTAACTTCATCATAACAATTAACAACCTCAAGGTCTTGCTATCCAAGCTACAAAAAGTGGGATTTTCTTCAATAACGCCCAGGACATTCAACCAGGATCCTCTAGAATTTTTTTGGTAAAATCAGGCAGCGATCGTATAGATATACAAATCCAACAGCGTCACGCTATTATATAAAAGCTTATTAGTGAATAATTTGGTTGGAAAGCATTCAATTGAAGGTAACTGCGAGAATGATGAATCTTCTTTGTCTTTCACGTTAAAAATATTTCCAAAACAGGTAATCAATAGATTTTTTTTATGTTGTTATCATCTGAAGAAGCTGAATATATCAAATGGTTTCCCCATTATATTGGTGCTCTTGATGGGAAGCATGCTAACATACAAGTCCCAGCTAAAAGTGGTGCGCTCTGTTATAATTATAAGAAAACGTTTAGTATGTATTATATTGTTAACTTGCTGTGGTAGTAAATATCGCTTCACACTTATTCACATTAGGATCTATGGATCTCAGAGTGGAGTATTAAGAAACAATGTATTGGCAGAAGATTTGAAATGTGTGAAATGAATGTACTTAAACCAAGTAGGTTGACCGACATAAATAGGGAGATACCTTATTTTCTTGTAGCGGATGAGGCGTTTCCTTTAAAGCAATATATGTATAATGAGACCGTACCCAGGTCAAAATCTCCAATACAGGCAAAAAATATTTGATTATATCGTGTCGAGCCAGACAAGTTGTCGAAAATACATTTGAAATACTAGTAGCTAAGTGGCGTATATTAAAAACAAGAATTAATGCGACTGTTACAAATGTCGATAATATTGCCAAAGCTACAGCAGTGTTGCACAATTACTGCCAAGTGGAGTTTGTGGGCCTGGAGAGAAGAACAAACTCCTTTAGATTCGTTGGGGCAAATAGTGCTCGAAAAGCCCTTTATGAAATGAGAGACATATTATCTGAGTATTTGTGGTATAGGTCATTCTCGATAATATATATTATCTGAGTATTTTGTTTCTGAGGATGGGGAACTTAGTTGGCAAGACAATACAGTACAAGCGCTCTTAACCGGCTGCCGTTTTATCCGGCCGCTTCGCGGAATGCCCGACTCAGCGACAAGTCTCAACTTGCGCGTGCACACTAGTATGTGATACCTACAGTTCTATACATTTATGTATTTGAGATGGCTTGTTGACGAGTCTACGTTTATTGTGTTGCTTAGTGGTTATGTCACTGTGACTTCTGTACTTTGCTGTATCTTCATTTTGCGTTACTGTACTGTATTTTGTAGGTACTGTTTTGTTCTTAAAATGAGTTTGTCAAAACGAAAACGGAATTTTGTGACAATTGAACAAAAACTAAATGCGATCGAACGAATAGATAAAGGAGAGTGAGTAAAAAAGATTTGTAATGAACTGCACGTGTGAAAAAGCACAGTGAACGATTGACGTCGTAATCGAAAATGCATTGAAGACTTTTGCACTCAAATAGAGACGAAAAAAGTTTTGACAGAGCGGGGAACTTTGAAAAGGCCTACAAATGAGATGGTTGACGACGCTTTGTGGGTGTGGCTTTTACAAAAGTGAAGGAGAGGCACACCTATTTCCGGACCTATTTTAAAAGAAAATGCAATGATTTTGCACGCAAAATTTGAAGAAAAGGCTGAGTTTGCAGCCAGTGATGGGTGGTTACCAAGATGGAAGAAGAGACATGGAGTCAGTTTTGTAAACATTTGAGGAGAAAAAATGTCAGCAGATGCTCCTGCAGCAAATGACTTTGTGACCAAACTAGAAAAGATTATAAGTACGGATAAACTCCTTCCAGAACAAGTTTACAACGTAGACGAAACTGGGCTAAATTTCAAGCGTCTGCCACAAAAAACCTTCTCTGTTGGCAATGCAAGTTTAACTCCAGGGTTCAAACTCAACATAGAACGAATCACAGTCGCCATATGTTCAAATGCTTCGGACAAGCTGCCGTTTTTAGTGATTGGCCAATCCGAGAAACCACGCGCATTCAAGAACGGAAATGTATCTTCACTTCCAGTTTTTTATCGTGCCCAGAAGCCAGCCTGGGTGAATTCTTACATCTTCAAGGATTGGTTCTTAAATGAGTTTGTCCCGAAAGTAAAAACAAAATTAAAGAACCGTAAATTACCAGAAAAAGCAATTTTAGTCTTAGACAATGCTGGTACACATCCAACCGAACTTCTGGAATAAAACTGCTATTCCTTCCAGCTAACGTGACAAGCCTCATTCAACCAATGGACTAGGGTGTAATTGAGTGCTTGAAGAGGCGATATCGGCACAAACTGCTCTCTGAGATTTTAGGGAGGATGGAAACTGAGGAAATAGATCTTGTATCAGCTGTGAAGTCCATCAACATAAAAGATGTAATTTAGATGACTGCAAAAGCATATGAAGAAATTCCTAGCTCAACATTCATCAAAACAAAGGTTTTGCCAGATATTGAAAAAGAGGTCAACACCACACTTGACAACGAACTACCTCATTCCCATCTAGTAACTGAACAAGATGACAATGTAGCACTACTGAATGATTTGAAGAAATTACTACCAACTTCTAGTGATGACGAAATTGTACAGCAAGATGTCGAAGAGTGGATGACAGGTGATGACGACTTAGAGAGCGATTTCTTGAATGATGATCAAATTATATGAGCAGTTGTGGAGACGGAGACACTTGAGAACAGCGTTGCAGAAGAATCAGAAGAAGAAACCCAATAGGAAAAAGTAAGTCATGAGGAGGGGAAAAAAAGCTCTTCTGTTGGCAGCGATGTACGTCAAATAACAGGGCGAATCTACTGCTGTTGATGTGATGTTCATAAAAAAAAGTGGAGAGACTTTGCCTTCAAGAAGACAATTGACAAAACGACACAGAAAAAGATGACAGACTGCTGTTAGGCCTGTATATGTATTCAAAAACATCTTTATCTGCTGTACTGCCAAACTCTTTCATTTTCATGATGTACTGTAAATTAATATTTTATTTTATGTGCTGTAATGCATTTTAATATATATTTTTAATATGTAATGTATATATTTACGTACATTAATTTTGACCGGTATTTGCTTATAGATGCGGTTACAATCGTCATTTACATATCAGTCGGATTAACTGGCCAGGGGTCACCGGTTAAGAGAGCTTGCACTATATAGTGAATGAAGTTAGATTGTTTACCTAGAATACAGCAATTGTAAACATTCATTAACACTTTTTTGTTGTATTTTATATTTGTACAATTTAAAGAAACGCACGTTATTTTTAAAATAAACACGCTAGCAACAAATGAAATTTTTGTAATATAAGAGGAAATAGTAGATTTAATAATTCATGCTTAAGCAGTTCCCAACAGTTTTCGCCAATTACAAAGGGCATCGGCAGGTCATTATTGCGACTGTGTTCGTGCAGTCTAACAATGTTCTTCCCTCGGCATTTGCTAAGGAATGAGGAAGACCACCATAAAATGTAAGTTGACAATAATGTATTGATGATAGTAAAAGCGTGCTTTTTACGAAAAGACAGGCAAACAAGAATAAGGTGCGTCGTTTTTCGTGTAATAATTATGGACATTTTGCTAGTCAATGTCGTGAGAAAAAATCTGAGAACTCTGGTAAACCTAATAAAACAGAAACAAATAAAAAACCTCAAGCTTTTCTTGCTTTGCACGCATCAGATACACATATCAGTAGTAGGACAAATTGGTATGTATCATCACACCTGACCGAAAATAAAGAATGACTTGAAAATGTAAAACCATGTAATGCCACACATACCATGTTAGCTAATAACTCCTCCATCACAGCTGAATCAATTGACAATGTAAAATAAATAGCAATAAAAGCAAATTTGTTGTCTGTAAGCAAAATAGTTAGTAATGGATGTAAAGTAAATTTTAACTCAAAGGGTTGCAAGATAAATGCTGAGAATGGTTTCCAGAAAAAGTGACAACCCAATTTAAGTATTATCTTCTACCCACAAACATCTGCCAAATTATATTTCTCAATTACAAGGTATAATGTATGCAATTTTCATGTACAATCAATCTTTTGGTACATGCATGGTATGTATACTTATGGACAACCTAGAGAATGAAACGAATAAATTTTCGGAGGGACTATATAGATACAATGGATTTTTTGGTTTTTAGAGAAGGTGTATCGTATTGAAAGAGGAATACAACAAATGAAATTTGATATAAAAGAAATATTAGAGATGTTAACAATGTTGTTAAACAAACAATCTCATAGCGCGCCAAATGAGTACCAACTGCAATTGGAAAACAAATCGCCCACTAAAAATTTAAACGATTTTCAAAAATTAGAACACTCTCTTGCTGATAATTCCGAAAGCAATATGCTTGTAAGTGTTGTCTTCTTTTTGTTATAAACATTACTTCTTTTAGGTTGGATTTATTCAACGTGTTGGAGGGGTGTCTGTGGAGGACACTGTTAGGAGGATACTCGTTAGACTACGAACGAGGTTGCCACATAAATCAATTTTTAATGAGCGCATATTTGAAGATAAAGGAAAAGAATGGTTTTAGCAGGTGAAAACAAGAATGTTAAATAAAAAGTCTAAAATAAACAAGGGAACAATGTAAATACTAAACCCAATAAAAAAAAAAGGTTCGGAATTTTGAAACAGATGTTTTAATAAAAATTCTATAGTTCTACTGTAACTTCATATAGTAGTTCCAGGAAAGATGTCTTGTTGAGTGAGATGGTCGATGTCAATAATTTAAATATCCACTTAATACCCAATGACGATTCAACCGGATTATACTGTAATATTACCCTGTCATAATATAAATATGGATGTAAACAATTTACGTGCCCTTCTTGCTATATAATACAGTTAATATACAGGGTGAGTTTTTTATCTTGAGACAACGGAATATCTCTAAAACACTGCATCAAATCAAAAAAAGATCTTAATCAGTGTTGTAAGTTAGGGTTAGGGAATTTATTGCAATAGCTATTGTAGTTGGTAGTATGTAAAAGGAGAGTTTACTTTTAAGATCAGCATGTCGGGTTAACGTTATAAAGTGTAAACCGTGTGTAAACCAGGAAAAATAAAAACAAATTCTGCTGGAGCTTTGTATTACTGGTCCTAAGAAGTAAAACACATACAAAACAATCAGATTTGTTTTAATGTAGGGGGGTTACTGAATGGTTCCCATTTTGTATTGCAGATTCGGATTCTATGCCATCAAGTATGTAGTTTTTGCTTGAAACTTTTTTTTCGATTCGTAAGAGATTGCGCTGTAATCGCAAAAAACATGATCTACCGCTTTATCTTTAACATTTTCTAAATTCTTAAATGGTCAAATTTTAGTATCTATTTAGATGCATTTGTATTGTAAATTTCATTAAACTCCGTTCATAATTAGCTCCGAATTTATTCATTTTTGTTAATTGCTGCACATTTTTTTGTGCGCACTGTACTTGCAACGTTAGAAATTTCGTGTAAACATGACCACCTGCGAAACCCTTAATCTTCGATACTCGGATCCTATTGGCTACTTAATGGCACAGCGCGGGAGATAGATTTCTCTCCCTTTTTCGATTCACTTACTCTCGAGCCGCACGACTGTGTAGATATAACCGTTTAATAGGCGACGCTCTGCCGTACCCCCTTTTGACCAAATTACCCGTTCGGTAACCCCTGTGGGGGGATATCAGGCCAAAAGGAAACCACTCCACGGAAGCTATTTTTGAGTTATTGTATTTTGGCGACGAAAACTTCCACTGGAACCCGCTGACGCGGATCTCACACGCAGCGTCCCCAAGCCGTACACGGACACGAGCCCTCTTCATCCACCTGCCTCTTCTTCCACTTCTTCCTCCCCGAGGTGTTTGGTGGCAATCAACCGTTTGCGGATTGTT
This sequence comes from Protaetia brevitarsis, assembly GCA_004143645.1. Taxonomy (NCBI): domain Eukaryota; kingdom Metazoa; phylum Arthropoda; class Insecta; order Coleoptera; family Scarabaeidae; genus Protaetia; species Protaetia brevitarsis. The sequence goes on from RXPK01000278.1 coordinate 611,608, forward strand.
TTTATATGTAAGTTAATTTTAAGATTAATTTTTTTGTATCTGTAGTAACGAACTACCATTGGATTCAGAATAATTTAACGTAACTTTTGATATTTTAATTTTTTTTCTTTCATTGTTGAGTAACCGTAACTTTTAATAATTTTTCTTTTTTTTTTTCTTTCCTCTTTTCACATTAAAACAATAGTAGTTCGTGTTCAATTGCATGCTCGATCGAGTAGGTAGATTTCTCTTGTTTCTTTGTAATACAAATTTTTTGACAATAACACGTCACTCCCAAAAGTTCACTTCGTGTTTTTACATTTTGTAATCGTTTAGTGTTTGGTTTCACATAATCAACTTTTAATATAACTGTTTAAATAATTTTTCTGAGTTTTATTTAATTCAATTTTATTGTCTTTGGCGCATCAGTTTTTTTATTTAATTAACTTTTTCATTCAATTTAATTATTTATAAATCAATATTCGGCAAGTACCAATCCCTTGTTTCCCCTACTGGAAATTAGCCATTCTGGGCTGTGGCTAAAGTACCGGGCGACAGCGTCGGGCCAAGGGAAGGCAACAATAGAATCAACCCAGTGGCGCTCAATCCGACACCTCTCCGGCGCCTCACTGGCCGAAACGATCCCACCAGTCGCAACGTGGGAAATAAATTGTAAACTGTGTTTTATTTATCCCTCTTTCCCATCCTTTGGTACTTTGCAATCATCTATTTTATTTAATATCTATAATCTTTTATAAACAATATTTAATTTTTTTTTATTATTCAATCTGGTCTCATGCTCTGGAAAATTGCTACCGTCTAATACGCCCTGAGAATTCGCTGGTAGCACATCCCCTATTAGCACTTTAGTATGGAGTTGACCTTCTCTCGACCTCCATTTCTTTGTACTTTCTTTATCTAACCAGGTCCAGATCTCCCTTCTTGCGGAGTCCTTAGTAATCCCACATACGGGCTCTGGACCTATGAAGTGTCTTTTAGAGCCCTCCTTGGCTAGTTCGTCGGCTATCACATTGCCCTTTATATCCTCATGTCCCAGCACACAAATTAGAGACACCGCGTAGTCTCGTGCCAGTGTGTGTGCCCGTTGTATGCTTCCCCCGGCTTATAGATATCCTTTGATTAGGACTGGGCCCACAAATACCGGCTCCTGTGCCCTGACTGGATTTGGATCCGTCCATGAACCAGTCATCTAAAGCAGTGATCTCACTATGTGCCTGGTCTCTGTTCGGTAGGGAGATTTTAATCTTTTCAGTGAAAATAATTTCGCGTGCCATACTGTCCGTGGGCATTTGCAGCAATGGCCAGTCCAGCATCGTACCCGTAGTATCAGTGTTCCCTCCGACCCTAAAGTTGGGATGCAGTAAACTACGTTTATCACGAGAAAAAAGCCACAAAATGTAGTAAAAAAATCTTTTATATTTTGACAAATATATACAGGTGCGGCGTCTAAACCTTCGGTTAGCGGAATATTGGGAATTATTACTACACTCCATTCACTGTAAGAATGCAGCGTTACATTAGATAGGCGAAAGATTTACGACTTGCGATTGTCCAATAGACGAGGCGAATTCACACACACGAGAAACATTTTATATAGCAAATGAAATTTAAGTTGGATAAAACAAAATGTTACTGAAATCTATGACATTTGTCAATCCTGGTGTTGGTTTCAGCTCTGTATTCGCGTGTTTATTGCTTTTTGTGTCGTGCGTGTGATTAGTGTAATTTTTATAAGCAAATTGTTACAAAAGTAATTCTTCTTAAAGCTCTACTGAGTACTGCTGAATATTTGAAGGTTTTGTTTTAATAACTATATAAAATGATAGTGATGACAGTATTTTTTACATCAATTTAGTATGGTAGATGAAGAAGTATTTGATCTACCTGCAGGGTCATCAAAAAATCCTTAGGGAAAACATATTGGCAGTAAGCAAAGGATAATGGCTTAGAATTTGTATCTGGAGCTTAAGCGAGACACTTCTAAATCGGCAGCAATTAAAGTGATTGCAAAGCAACTTGGGGTGGGTGAAAGAACAGCGTGGGATATTGTAAAAGAAAGGGATTCCACAGGAGTTATCAGATCACCCCCTAAAAAATGTCTTCGTCAGAGTGCATATAATTCCTTGCACGAAGCAGATAGGTCAGCAATTATGCGACAAGTACATTCCTCTTTCTTGCAGAACGAATTACCTATGTGCACAAAACTATTGGGTGTAAATATAATATTATTCATTTATCTTACATTTGCTTCATCGCATTGTATCTTACAGGTTATTAATACATGACACAAGATGACACTTTGCCAATATTGAAAAGAACGACGCTCTGAAAATTTTTAAAAAGTTAGGATTTAAGTGGACGAAGCGAAGTGACAAAAGTGTTTTAATAGAACAGCAAGATATTGTGTTATGGATGCGTCAATATTCAAACAACATTCGGAAATTTCGTGTTAGTGGTAGGAAGATATATTATTTGGATGAAACTTGGGTTAATGCAAGCCATACAAAGCAAAAAATATGGGCAGACACCATAGTACTCACTGCAAGACAAGCATTTGTGGAAGGAGTTTCAACGGTGCTGAAAAAACCCTTCAGGAAAAGGAAAACGTTTAATTGTTTTACATATTGGTAGCGAAGATGGTTTCGTTGAAACCGGTCTCCTTTTCTTCGAATCCAAAAAAACTGGAGATTATCACGAAGAAATGAACAGCCAAGTGTTCACGGAGTGGATTAGAAACGTGCTTCCATTCTAGAACCAAACTCTGTTATTATTATGGATAATGCTCCCTACCACTCAGTCAGAACAGAAAATATGCCTATCATGGCCTGGGAAAAAGCAATAATTAATTGAATGGCTTCTTGCAAAAGGAATTATTGTTGACAACACTTTGTTGAAAGTTGAGTTGCTTGAACTTGCAAGAAAATATATTAACGATAATCCCATCCCATATGTTATTGATCAAATGGTAGAAGACAGCGGTCATACAATTTTAAGATTGGCTCCTGATCACTGCAATCTGAACCCCATTGAGCTTATTTGGGCTCAAGTAAAGCATCATGTCGCAGCTAACAACAAAACTTTTAAATTACCTGTAGTGAAAACGTTACTTATTGAGGGGTTTAAGATTGTAGATAGTAGTGCATGGAGAAATTGCATCAAACATGTTATTGAAGAAGAAAATAGGATGTATCAACTCGACAATGTTGTTGAAGATATGATCGAAGAATTCATCATAACAGCAAATACCTCATCGTCATCAGTCATTAGAATCTGATTATGAATGATAATTGAAACGTGCATTTTGTTCTAATTATTATATATTGAAATTGAAGTTTCCAGAAACGAAATTAAACTTACATTATATCTACGCATATGCTATATTTTCACACTTATACCTTAAGTGTTTCTATTGTTTTTTATTATGTTGCCTCTGCTTTATGGTTGTTGTACAATTTTTTAGAAGTACATTTGTTTCTATGTTGTATTTACTGTAGGCATATTACTTGACAACTAACATTTAACATGTTAGTTGTCAAGTAGTTTTTTTTAGTTTTAGTCTTGACTGATTTGTCCATAGAAAATTCATTTTAAATTATTATCCTAACATTATGTGTATTAATTTCTATTCTTACTATACTAGATGGTCACATGTTAATTTATTTTAATTGTAATTTGATTTTTATCCTCTATGGTGTTTTATAAATTAATATATTATACTTTATAGCTTAATAAAGACGAATCGTAATTGTCGAAACGTCGCATATGGAATAGAGTAAACATAGTTTCACCGAGATTGGACAAGTTTTTTGGCTATCGTTAACTACCCCTGTAAACTACTAAAAGCGTAGTGATTTCATGTTACCCTTTGCTATTATTACAAAATTTTGATAACCAAACTTTTTCGCTTATGACACTGACAATTTACAATTTGAATTTGCCGCTAATTTTTCATTCTTCGGTGTCATTTGGGCGCCGATCGCAGCGCCATCTACTGCATTCCTAAAGTGAATGGAGTATAGTTGAATTCTGAAAATTTGTTTGTGGGGGTTTTTGGTACTGATCTTTCAAATAAAAATATTGGTAACACTGAACTATTTCCGGTTATACCGGAAGCGAATGTCAACTTGCTTATTTTAAATAGAACATTTTCATTATTATTTTATTTTCTGATAGCTCACGTTATAATAAATAAGTTTCATTAATGCTTCCCTATACCTATCTTTGATAGTTTTCCAGAAAAACAGATTTTTAGTGAATCTTGAGGTTTTATCGACAACGGAATGAAAAGCAATAACAGAGGAAGTGCTTCCAGTAGAAGGTTGAAATTTAAAATGAAAATCCTCATGTGGTTCGTGTACGGGCATTTCAATACACAAGGAATTTTAATGTGTTTTGTGCAATTAAAAACAATAGAATTTTATCACTACATATTTATAACAATAATTTGACAGGAGAACGATATTTAAATATCATACATGAGGTTCTACTTGCATGTTCAAACATTCTACCAAATGAAGATATGGAAAACGCCTAGTTCCGGCAAGATGGCGCACCAGCACCCGTCTAGTCAGTGAAATTTTAGAGCACATTTTTCATGGATAGGTCCATTCCGCTGGCCCGCACAGTTCGCGGACTTGACGTCTTTAGATGATTGCATCTGGGGATGTGAAGAACAAGGTGTATGTGGAGCTAGTAGCTACTAAGGAAAACATGATTAGAAAGCTACTGGAAGCATTTAATTCGTTAGAACCCTTTGCAAATCAGCCGAGCCACAGGTCAAAGCATTTTAAAAAGAATTCACACTTGCTTAGAAGCGCATTAACGCAGTGAAGACTAGAGAGGCTTAGTTGACGATTCTTTACTTGTGGATTTATCTGAATTAACTACATTATTATCAAATTATCAAGATAATAAATCAAACATATTATTTGATGAAAGCAGTGACCCAAAGTCACTATTGATGCAGTGGGCTATTAAACATAACATATGTCAGCATTTACTAACTTATTAAAAATTCTGAAACCTACAATTCTAGATTTAGCCATTGACTGTAGAACTTACTTAAAACCGCTAGCAAAATAAATTTAAAACTTATTGATCCGGGGCATTACTTTGGTTTGACCAAGTGTGCTGAAAAATTGTTAGATAGATGTCAATTGAGTGGTAACTTAAACTGCATAGAAATTTGTATGAATATTGATGGTTTGTTTACCAATTTCAAGAAGTTCTGGAAGCCAATTATATCCTATATTATGCAATATTTTTCAAAATTCTACTGTTGTGGGTACTATTGGTTTGTATCATGGGCATGAGAAACCCCGAGAGGCAAATTTACTTCTTAAAGATTTTATTGATGAATCTGTTGATCTTATTAATAATGGCTTTGTATATGATGGCGTACCCTTTTAAAATCAAGGCTCTTGTGTGTGATGTCCCTGCAACAAAATTATCATTTAAAAATATAACAGACTTATCACAGGCATTAATCAGTTTATCACATCAAATATCGAATGCATTTAGTAGAAAACCACGCTCTCTAAAAGACGTAAAAATAGACGAAAAGCAACCGAATTTAGAGTTTCTCTTTTATACAGGCCCTATTATTTTGAAATGTGTATTAAATCATGATGATATATATTTAATTTTTTTTAAGTTTACATGTTGCTTCTAGAATTCTGAGTTCTAAATCTATTAACGACAAAAAAATGAATATGCTCGTAACTTATTTAGATATTTTATTGAAACGTTTGTGATACTGCATGGTTCGGAATATGCTTCTTATAATTTCATGCATATTAGTGATGATGTCCAAAGATTAGGCATTCTGGATAATTTCAGCGCATTTCCCTTTGAAAATCATATGCAGATATTTAAAAAATATATTAGAAAACATGACAAACCGCTTCAACAAATTGTTTAAAAGAATAATGGAGAACGATTTGTGCTCCAAGCCATTTGAAAATGATGTGAAAAAAAATATTCATCCAAAATATCCACATAATGATGGGCCATTGCTAATTGCTGGTAATTGTATTCAGTACAAATAAGTTATATTTAATGATTTTATGTTGAAAGTCTCAGAATCAAATAACTGCTACGCCTTAAGAGATGAAACCATTGTTTGCACCGATAATTTTGCAATTTTATTCTGATGATTTAATTGAAGATAGTAAAACCAAGAAAACTTGACACAAGTGATGAAGAAGACGATACAAGAAGGTTAAGCCGTCCACCAAAAATTTCTAAACGAATATTTAACAGTAAATATTGAACTAATCAAGTTGACCATATTTTAAGCTTTTGAATTTCAGAAAACGAAAGTTTCTGTAAACCTAATGAAATTGCTAAATGAAGGAATTCCTTCATGGGACAACCGTGACAAGGAAAGACAAGGATCAGCAGGACTACAATCAATCCTAACAACTTCAATATCATCATCAGTATGTGATTCTCCAACTATACCATCAGGTTTGTTCAGTGTAACTCGGTACTACTAGACATTTTTGTTAACTAGATGCATTGCGGTTTTTAGAGTTTAATACAAAGCTTTTAGCAGCACTGACTCACATCGACGAACAAAATGACATTGATGATGTGGAGAAAGTATTTATAATAAATCAGTGAATGCAGATTGTGATATTTTATGTTAAATTGTGGCCCAATACTTAAGTTGTGAAGTTAAATTATATAGTATTTGCATAATCTTTTGAAAATTCCAAATCACAATCGGTTAAATGAACATTAGGAGCGTTGTTAGTGATAGATGTGTCAAACATATTCACATCTGTGCTGGTGTCTGCATTTGTTAGGGCGGGTTGTACCATAAACAGTTCAACAGACCGTTCAACTGAACCACCGATCACCGGTGAACTCTGTTGAAGCGAAAAAGCATTGTTCCATGCGTAGTAGACTAAAGTTCAATTGATCCTGGTAACTTTCCTGCTGTTGGTAGTGAAATCTATCGTATGCTGTCAAAATGACAGCTAATTGACAGACGTAAACTTGCGTTAAAATCTATTTCAATTTTAGTTATATAAGTGAATAATAATTTTTTTATTGTTTTCATCACTAAAATCAGGTAAGAATTAGATATAAAGGTGATGGTAACTTGTTGTTTCTAAGGTTGTGGTTTTAATATAGATACACATCGAAAATAGCATGGAAGACACCAAAATTTAATAGAGTAGTGAATTTCAGTCTTTTCGAAGAACTTCTTGTTGCTTTAATTAAAAATTACAAAAAAAAAACTGTAGAATGTAAAGCCACAGATGGCATCAGGGCACGTTAGAAAACTCTTGCATGAGAAACTTTATCCAAGGAATTTAATTCCAATTCTGGAGGTCAATTTCGGGCAGTAGATACATTGCGTAGAAAGTACGAAAATATTAAGAAACGGAAAAAGCAGAAATGTGCTGACGAAAAGAGAAATATTATGGGAACAGCTGGTGGTTAATTTAAAGAAATAAAAAATTCAAATATAGATAGAGAGAGGAAAGAATTATTAGGAACTTCGAGAACTGGGTTACAAGGTAACCTTGATGACGACAATAACTTAAATTGTAAATGATCATTCATAAAACTTACTCATGCAAAGTAGAGACAAAATATTCGCAAAAGAATATTAAAAATTAGTATTTTTGAAGTACATTCGTATTCATTATGATACAACGCTAGAAAATTATGAAATAATTACAATTGAAGGGTTTCATGCAAGAAGTCCCTAAGTGACATTTTGACAATTTTGTGTTGTGTACGCTATCTGGTAAAGAATAGCATAACCTATCTATTACTTCAATTGACATTTGTTTAAGAAATCCCGAAGTAGTAGAATTTTTGTATCGTGTTTGATATACAATCTACACATTTCGCGCAAAAAGTCCCTATGTTAAAAAAAGTCCCCATGTGACACAGAAATCGTCGGAGCATAACCACCTGTTTATTTGTGTGTTTATTGCAGTTTTCGATTTTTGGACTAAAGATGAGCGACAGCGAAGAAAATAGTGTACCTGGTAACTTAATAAAGCAAGATTATGTGTACCTATACCTAGTAACAATGCGCATATTTTCGTAGAACCGTTTTCAGCGAGTGATAGTGATGAATGGTTTCCCTCCGAAAATAACCTCATTTTCGGAGGGAAACGGTGTGGAAACATTAGCCAAAGTGGCAGAAGAAGATCTGAGAACTGAAAAAGCTAAGCAATATAAGAAACGGAAATCAGATCCAAGTCAATGGGCAAGAGAACAGAAGAAGGCGAATTCAAAAAAAAACGAATGCAAGGGGAGATGCCGCAATGCCGTTGTAAATGTAAAAATAAGTTTTCTGATGCTTCTGCTAAGAAAATATATTCTACCTTTCAAAAACTAACCACAGTGAGCAAAATATATATCTACGGGGCTGTGTAACATCGAAACCGACAGTACGACATGTAAATAAAAATAAATTACCTAGGAACGTCTTTGAATACAAAGTTACAAATAACGGAAAATCGGTTACTGTTTGTCAAAATGCATTTCTGAGTTTGCATGGCATTAAACGAGATAGACTCAGGAAGAAGATTTTAAAGTTTGAAATAGATGACGTCAGGGATTATAGGGGAAAATATCTTACGGAAAAAATAAGATCCGACAAATAAACTTATGAAAGTTAATGAATTTTTAAGAATTTGCCAGCTGTGGAGTCACACTACAGTCGTTCACAAAATATGTGTAAAAAATATCTGCATCCCATCTTACAATCCCAACTGCATAAAGATTACTGCAGAAGTTTCTGATACAGCAGTAAAGTATGGAATGTTCTACAGGTGGTGTTTACCGAAGATTTTAACTATTCATTCGCCCATCCAAGAAAAGACATGTGCTGTATGCACTAAATTTCTAGCTGACATTAATCTGCAAAACACAAAAAAGACGATAATGAAGTACAATCTCTCACTATATCAAAGGAGTTACACCTTCGCCGCTCTCAGATATTCTTTGATCTACTTAAAGAGAAAAGGAGCATGCTAATGACACGGAGTTGTATATATGTTTTGACTTCCAAAAGAATCTGCCTTTACCTGTAACCAATATTGGTGACGAATACTACAAAAGCAGCTATGGTTACACATTTTGGGATAAATAATGTTGTTACAAATCAAGCAACCATGTTTGTTTTTACTGAAAATTTGCGACAAAAGGACCAACGAAGTAATAACATCCTTAACTATTATTTAAAAAAACATAAAAGAAAGACAGAATAGCTAACAATTTTTTGTGACAACTGCTTTTCCAAAATAAAAACAGTACTTGTTTACTTATTTGGATTCTCTCTGTTCTTTCTGGAATATTCAAAATTATTGCTATATATTACCCAATACCCGGACATTCAATGATGCCGATTGATCGCTGTTGTTGCGTTCATTGAGAAGAGAAGGCTGAAAAGTGAAAAAGCCGATAATCCTGATTATTATTTAAATCTTATACGCCATACTCGTTCAAAGATCCTTTTGAAATTGTGATGCTAGAACATACCCTATAACAAATATAGCAAGATTCCGATAGGAATTTGAGGTCTTAAAGTGTTGGACTATAAAGGATTCTAACAGATAAAATAAAACCATCATTACCTGGCATACAAAATGCCATCTGTCATGTTTTCTACCACCGAAAAACCTCAAATAAGAGATAGTATGACAGGGTACTATACTCCTTTTCATTTGTACAGGGCAGGACATCAAAGATTAACTGCAAATATTCTACTAATCAGCATACCAAAAATTCTTGAAGCTAAAGCCAGATAAGTTGGAAAATGTTAAGTTTCTAGTTGCTCACATTGAAACGGAAAAAAACAGAGAGTTTTACAAGGTACTTGATGAAGAGTGTCAAAAGAAGAAAAATCAAGAAGGAGAACAAGACTCTGATACTGAAGACTACGAATAAGTTTTATTAGTTCTCAAGTTATGTAAAATAAGTTCATGTTTGTTTATATGAAGAATTTCATTTAAGAATAGACATTTAGAGTATAATACTCCTTATTTCGTTATTACTGCTGAAATATATTATTATGTTGTTTACTTAGTTACTTTATTAAATAATATAGTAGTATATTGTTTAATTTTGTTACGAAGTCCCTAAGTTAAGACCATTATTATTATTTTTTTTTAAATAAATGCAACGTCTTTTTTATATTATCCGTTAAAGAAAACATACCTAACATTCCAAGTAAAAAGTCCTGTAAAGATGATAAAGACAACATATATAATAATATTTCCAGGCTACAATATAAATGAAAAACTTCATTATCTTAAAACAGCTGAAAACAACTTAGGGACTTCTTGCATGAAACCCTTCATTTGAAAGGGCGATTCTTCGCTGCACAACTGCAACAAGCGGGGCTAAATTTTCCGGTGACGATATATCTACTGTAGCAAAAGCATTACACTAACGGCATAGCTCAATGGAGATGGTGGGCTCTCTTAAGATGTTGGTTTAAGTCTCGGAAAATGGGCGCCAAGGCTCGGATAAAATACCGATGCACACAAAATTTAATAACAAAACGTCAAGAGCCTATTGACGCTAAGTCCGGTTAGAGCAAAGTTCGCCAAGGTTCATTAAATTCAATTCTAATAAAACGTAATAATAATAGGAAAACAATAGTTCGATGTATTATGATAGCAAAATATTGGGGGTGTTCTATATAGTAAACAATTTTAATAATGCACAAACCCTGTGTAATATGGCTCCAGGATATTTCAATTAATAAGGTAAGCAATCACTTATGCATGTCTAGTGTAGTGAATAAAGATATAGCAGCAAACTGCTGTAATAGAACTTAGCAAGATACAGAGAGTTGCGTGTTTAGGAATAACAGACGCAATGAGGACTACTCTTACAGCAGCAATGGAATGTCTACTAGACCACCCTCCTCTCCATCTGGTGATAAGGGCGAAGGAAAGAATGGGTCATTTCAGATTGCAACTACCAAGCGGCAGATACGCAGGATTGGAACATAATAATATTGTAAATCATGTGGAAAGTACCTTTTGGTATTGAGATAGACACATGATTTTGACATATCATAGAGGGATCCTAAAGACAATTTCAAGGTTCGACCATTATTGGGGAGCTTTCGAATACGTCTTTTAGATTCAGACTTAGCACCAGCCCACACCTGTATTTTGGGCTGTCCATATTTGATATATAAAGCAATTATAAAGTTAATTAAAATTTTGAATATTAATAAGAGTTATTCATAAAAATAGTTAGAATACTGTATTTTGCTGAAGAGAGCAATATATGTGTATATGTGTGTCTCTTATTGGCTACAGCTGTTGAGACAATATAGATCTATTATTATTAAACAAACTTAAGATGCTTTGCCTTTGGGTTTGCGAGCTTTCTCTCGCATTGCATCGCTTATTAATAGAACCACCACTTGTTCCTTTAGTCGGTGGACCTTTCCAAGATTCAATTCTTTCTAGTGAATGGTTTCATTTCTATGTTCAAAATGTTAACATTTGGGCGATCTACCCATAAAATAAAAAAATATTTAAGTAGCTATGTATGTTTGTATGTATGAATGGAGGATGATATAACACTGCGATCTAAGAGATGTATTGTGTCCCTCATTCTTGCTGTTTCACAGCTGGCCTTCTTTCATTAAGTGCCGGATATGAGAAGCACTCAGGTTAGGTAAGTCTCCCTTTCGATTTCACATGCTCCCACGTGCAACGCGATTTAAACGAAATTAGATGGTTATTTCAACTTGTTCTCCACAACATCTACATTCAAATTCTTTTGCAAATCGAAGCTTAGTCGGATGTTCTTTCAGTTTACAATGGCCTGAAAGTATTCCTGTTAATATGCGAATATTGTTCTTACACAGGTTGATGCTTTCTGTAAACCTCTTCTGGTTATAGCTTTTCAACTTGAGAAGGCAGGATTTTAGCTTGTATCATTCCCTGGAGATTCTCCCAATAATTAGGTTTTCTCTGCTCTATTTCTCTTTTCAGTTTCTTCAGTATTGTACTGTTGCTTATCCCACAAAAGGGTTCAGACTCTACGAATGGTATAACTCCTGTATCACCTGAAACCCACAGGAGAGTAACTTTATTCCTTTGCCTAGCTTGTTTAATTTCCCTAGGCATTCCCAGACCATCTTGGAACTGATTTCATGTGAGCTCAGCACCTTGGTGGCTGATTGACTATAGTGATAATCCCCTGTTTTCGGTGTAATTTCTGTTAATAACGAACTAGACACTTCTTTCAATAGCGTGTACATCCGCCTGAAAGATACTCGGGTATTTCCCCAAGCTTGCGAAGTGCTTGGTTCTAAGCCCATATATTCCTATTCTAGTTCCCTCTGCCATTTTAGAACCACCAGTATACCATTTGATGGCATTTCTATTCAATTTCTAGATCGTGTTTTGATCCCATTCGTTCTTTTTGCTAAGATTTGGGGTGAATTCTGCCACAAAGCTGAATTTTTTAACATGTCCTAAGTTTAATCACCGTCAGGAGATTGAGGCCAATGCCTAATCGTTCCTTCCTAGATCATTCTGAGTGTGGTTGTTTTTACCACGCCCTCCACCACGATGTGAAGAGGGTAAGATCGAATACTACCTCGATAGCTGTTGGACAGGTAGTCGCAAACTGATGCATATCTCATCTTTCGAGAGGTTAATTCTCGCGCTTTCGTTTCAAGCTATTTTTGCATAAATGATGATCGGTCTCACTATCGCTGCATACATTTGAACAGGTAACTGGTTGGGGAAACACTCAACAGTCTGGTTCTCCGAGTGACGTCTTAAGAAAAGTGGTGATACCGTTTAGGTCAAAAGATGTCTGCGTGAAGAATCTGGACGAATAATTCACTGATCAATTCGTGGCTACCGATAAAATTTGTGCCGGTTACGAAGATAGCGGCAAACAAAACAATAGCTATCGCTGATTGAATTTATTATATAAACTGCCTGTTAATTTTAATTTCAGATATTAATGTATGTTCTGGAGACAGCGGAGGAGGTTTCTACTTTAGATCGGCAGATAATCGATTTTATGTTAGAGGTATTGTCAGTTTAGTCAGAGAAGTATCATGATTCATTTACTATAATACACAATTTACAACTTAAAACTCAGTAATCTAAATTACTTATTGTTAGACAATTACATTTTAACATATTATAAGTACTTATGTACTTGTAATTGTATTAAAGAATGTTGTATAATGGCATTTTAAATATTAACATCCCTTTCTGTTAATTAACTAATTTGTACAAATCAACATGTATAAGAAGCTAATGAATAAGGAGGTATAGTTGAAAGGGAGTTTTGGCAGAGTATAGATGTTTAAATTTGTGAAACAAAATATGGAAACCATGAACTACCGATGATCATTCAAGAATTTCCTTTCTGAAGTTCTAGTACCAGTGAATAAGTCAAATCATTATATCAATGGGGTCTCTGAGCCTAACTTTACTTCAAACAGCTTTCCAAAATGGCAGTTTGTTATTGTTTACATTGGTACCTACATAAATTAGTTTACTCATCCGTTTAATCTACATGATTTACTTGTTGTATTTATTTATTTTACCTATATTGTTAGTTTTAAATCACCTCTGCAGTTTTAAAAACAATTAATGAACTTGATAAGGTAAATTGTGTAAAAGGTAAGGTTAGTAGCCATACAACATTTATATACTTTGTTATATATTATGTTATTAGGTTTAAGTGAAATAACCGTGAAAGAAGATGGCGACGCGCATCATGCCATTGTGCCATTCGCTCTTGCAAGATAAATTTTGATGTTAACGATGGTCGCAGTTTCTTCGAATTTCCGAATGAATCTATTATATACAACTGGACAAGAATTAAGAAAGTACGAGGATAAGAAGAACTATTGTCGTTGTGCAGAGGTTCCTGGGTCACATTAAATCAATTTACTTGTTAGATACTCATTTTAAACTGTATCGCTATTCATCACAATAACTAACTTATTTTATTTTATGGTCACGTTTTAAAATAATGTGATTTTCATCTCAACTGCATCGTACTAGTATAAATTTTAATCCCAACATTTCACATTTATTCACACTATAGACAACTCGATATTATTTAGTCTACGTGTGAAACTCTATCCACTTGTACACTCCCGGATATCATTGTTGACAAACCACTGCAGGGTCGGATGTTAGAAATGAAATAGTCGAATAAAAAGAGACAGCATTTGTAGTACATAGAACGATATAGTCATAATGAACCCTAATTATAAGATAAGTTGGTGTGTGTTCGGTCAGAAATTTGAAAGTCTACAATAAAACCCTTCTAACGAAGTCGTTGCATTTTTATTAATTTATTTGAGAAAGATTCTATATATATACTATAAAATATTCCTGAAAGAATATTTTATAGTATAAAATATATAAATAGAGATTTAGTTTCGCAGAAAGGAAAATATGTGAGCTCAATTATTGTAAAACACTTGCATAGGTATGTAATACTTAATCATATATTGTTTCACTAGAATCGTGTTTTTATTACTATAAGCTGTCCAGAAATATTTGCAATAAAATCACAATAAAAACGCACAAAAACTGCGGATTTTGCTAATTTATTTTCCTACTTCCTTTAAAATATAAGTTAAACCACATGTTTGAAAATTTCCGGTAGCAGCAGCGGTTACAAGATAGCAGCTAGGCTTGAAGGTCATTGAAAACGCATCACAAAAAAAAAAAAAAAAGGATTTTGCGAGCTAGGAACTGGAATAATTTGTGCACATTTTGACAGAAATATGCACAAATTATTGACAAATATGCTCCACTATATGCAGAAAATGCATCAGTATGCATTATTTAATTAAAAAATACATCGTTTTCAATGAAAGTAAAAGTTTATTTTACATTCTACATTAGTTATGGTCTATTGTTTTTGTTTGGGGTATATAATCCGAGCTTTAGTGATAAGAACATGGTGAGCACTTTAAATGGAACAAGCTGTATAATATTTCTCCCCACTTCCTATTAGACATCAATGCTTACAATTTTCCTTATATAAATTCTAAATATTCTCTCTCATTTGCAGAGTAGCGGTTAGAGAGACAATCATTGCTATTTAAAATACTTTTCGCTGAACGGTGTGCTTGGGAACGTCAATTTTAAGAATTACTGCGAATTCAATTAGGTATATAACTTGATTTTTGTTTTCGTGTATATCCTTCGTTGATGTAAAATAAAGTTTTTAGTGATAATTACCTATTGTGTATAATGAATTCCAAATTGAAGATATTCTCAGTAAGTAGGATTTCCAGTATTTTAGTAGGTGAGTATCTTTTCCATTATTTCTTGTTGCGATTTCTTATACACATCATTACTGTTTGTTGTAATGAATAGCAAAGTTAACGGCGCAACGTGATCAACTTCGTTGTTGTCTAAGGTTTAATTTTGCGGTTGACCAACAAACTGGTTTTTTCGGTATTTCCCACCTCATCAGTTTGGTGTGAATGTAATCCCAGAAGCATGTTTCCCAAGTAAACACAGCATAACTAAAATCGTCGTCTACAGCGCAGTGACTATCAAAACTACTCACCATTTGAAGAGGTGCGCGTTCGGTTAGCGTCGGCTGTTCCAGGTAAATGATTTATTGGGGTATACAGTTGTAAAACCCTTCCGCAATTATGCAAATCAGGTGGAAAAATGGATTTATTTAATATCACAGGCAAACGTTATATATTGCGGTTTGAACGTGTTTTAAATTGAAATATCTCTTTCATAACTTGGACCCAATTGACTCTTAAAATTTAAATTCACATAGAAAAATAAAATTTGGTATTCATAGCAAATATTGTGTTTGAACTGTTTTTAAAAATGCAGGAAATAGCAAACAACAGAGGAAGACTTCATAAAACTATAGCTTCTACAAATATTAGCTATTGTAAGCGTTTATTAATTACTATTTTTATAAATGGATCAATAATATTTAATTATTAGCACTTAATATTGCGAGGCCCACCTACGTGTAAGTAACGCTGTAAAATTGCGATTCATATGAAATAAAAAACTATGTTTGGCCTGGTTATATTATTTATTTAAATAAACATGCTAATTCCAAGCATAAACAATATAAAATCTAGTAAACAAAATAATCATTCCATAAAAATAAAAAAAATTAATAAAACTCTGAAATATTAACAAAAAAAATTCTATAATATATAAACAGAACAATATAACATAAATTAATAAAAGAACAATTCTAAGGAATGTGGCAAACATATCAGTACCTGGTGTAGTACCCGTTATTTCAATACATTCTTGCAATCTTTCATTCATCGAATCTACAAGATTTTCACTATATTGACTACCCCGTAGTCTGTCCCACACACTATACACATGTCTTGTAAGATTTTCCACTATTCATATATTATTTACCCCCTCTTCCCTATAATTGCGCACCATAAGAGACCATAAATTCTCTATCACATTTAGTCCGGCGATTTGGCGGGCCATGGAATTAATATGAAGTCTTCGTTATTTGCAAACCAATTGCGTACTGGCCTGCGGTATGAACAGGCGTATTATCCTGCACGAGGTAATTGGTCCTTCAGGGAAAAAAGTGCGTGCAGTAGGTAATAAAATATTCTCGAGGATGTCAGCATATTCTGCTGATGTGAGTCGTCCAGTAACGGAGACAATTTCTCCTGACCAGCTGCGCACATCCATCCTCAAAACCACAACTAATTCGACCACTCCTCCTTGTTGCTTGAATATTTTCTCTATCATACCATGTGTTGTTTCTTCGCCATAGCACTTTCAAAGTATCGTCTGAAGATGTAAAAACTTTTTCATCACAAAATATCACATTTTCCCAATTTCGGTTTATATTGGCACGTGCGAAATTCAGCCTAGCAGTGGCATGCTGTTCAGTTATTTCCACTTTGCGCGCAGGTCGTCGACAATTGATACCATTTTTATTAAGCGCTCTCTGTATTGTACGGGTTGAGCATTCTAATTGCAAATGCTCCCTTATCTTTATTGATGTGGTAAATACGCTGTGTCCCCATACTTCTAGAATGTCATTCGTATCATTTTCGGACAGCATACGTCTCCGACCTGTCCTGGATAGCGTTTGTAGTGGCCTGTCTTCAAAATTCGCGTTATAATATCGAGCAATCCAACGTTGAACTTGTCGCATCTGAAAATAATAGAATCGTTTATCAACGGCCAAACATATTCGAGGAACTAATTAGTAAGTGTGAATTAAAATACAGAACATAGTAAGCATTAACTTTAAAATGAACAATCTTTTGCTATATATTAAAATACGAAATTTATGTAACTTCTTTTTGAAACTAAAACAAGAATGGTTTTAGTTCAAATAATTCTTAGCTACCACATTAATCAATACTTACTGTAAATATGCCAATGGAAAAAGAACCTTACTTACGATAACCCAACTTCTTCCGCAATTTCCCGCGTAGGTTTTCCAAGCTCTGACATGGCCACTATTTTTCCTCTAACTTCCAGTAAGGAATCCTTCTGAAACATTCTTCTCAGCATGTTTTCCAGCACATCACCCCTTTTTTAGACGAATGTTGCAATTGGTATTTACCCACTATTACTAGCTGCTCTTATATTACCTAATATTCCCACCTTTCCATATTTTTTTAAGTGCACTTGTAATTATTTACGCATAGTGTCAATACAATAATCCTTTCAAAGCGATTTTGCTAAATGAAGGGATTTGCACCCTAATAAAAAAAATTTAATAAACTACATCAACTAGATATAAATAAATCAGTTATAAAGTTTTTCTTTGAAATTTTAATACACAAATTATAAATTCATTACTTTTATGAGAATTGTCTAAATTTGGATTTGCAATTTACAAACAATTACAAAACTCGGCCATTTACCATAATTACCACTAATCCTCTATGTAATCCAATGACGCCTATTGTTTTTGAATGATGAGCTCATATATCTACATAATAGTCTTTAGATGAGCAATAAATTTTTAAAAACATTTTTTTCATATTTATATTTTAAAATTCATGTAAATATATATAAAATTTGCCTAAATCTGCAAAAAAAAATTATAAAATTTTTAAACCGTGTTCATATTTAATTATACTTGTTCAAATTTTATTAATAATTTTGTGTTGCAAGTATTCCCTCAAATTCTGAAATTAGAAACATTAAGAGTATGTAATTTTGTTACTCATTTAGATTCATGCATCATATAAATATTAAAAAAAAGTTTTTAAAAATTTATTACTCTACCATGTAAGTATATGAGCTCGTTATTCAGCAAAATTTGACTCGTTGGATTGCATTGGGGCATTCTCATTGCATTAATTGTCGTAAGCGCCCGTGTTTTATAATTGCCCCAGATTGAAATGCATGTAATGAATTAATGCATTTGTTAATTTGGCTGTTGAAGTTTCAAAAAAAACTTTAAATGTTATATTAATTTATGTAGTTTATTAAAATTTCCGTTTAATAGAAATGCCCTATAACTCGCATCATTTAACAAAATGAATGATATGCAGGACATATGTGATTTCCTTATGAACACGAATTTTACGGCGTTTCTTACCTTTGGGTAATTACAATAATAATATTTATTGAAACTGAAGGTAATTAAGTGGTACTCTCTTGTTTTCTAATACATTTCCTCTTTTAAATATAAATTATATACAAATAAAGTAAATAAAATGTAATAGAAATAACCCAGCAATTAATATAACTTGATTTGTTATTTATACATTCACTTGATTATTTTATATATAAATAATATTTAATATAAAAATAAACCAGTAATTAATACAACTCTATTTGTTATTTATACATTCACTTAATTACTTTTAAACATAAAGTAAGAGCTTTAGTTTTAAAAGTCGCTTAATCTCAAGCTGCAAAACGGATATTTCAATTCAAACTGCGTTCAAAACCTTAATATTATGAAGGTTTCCTTTAGATATTAAATAATCTCAAATCTACCTGATATGCATAATTGCGAAGCGTTTTACAACTGTATACCCCAATAAATCATTTACCTGGAACAACCGACGCCAGCCGAATGCGAACCTGTGCAAATGGTGAGTAGTTTTGATAGTCACTGCGCTGTAGACGACGACATTAGATATGTCGGCCAGTGTACATATATAGCATATATTATTTACAAATATACAGGGTGTTGCAAATTCTCGCAGCCACATTCAACTTTTTTTTATTTTAAATAGATTGCTATATTTCTTAGTAGTTATTTTGATAGTCACCTAAAACACCTTTGTAATGGTATACGTACTTCCGACAATTACTTTGGATATATCTAAATGATAGTTCAAAGTATTTCCTTCCTGTGAGAGTTTTTTTTTTATGGATATTGTTCAGTGCTTGAAAAGGTCATGGTAGTAAGCTAAGATTTTATTTTGTCAGTTGTCAAAAATAAGTTGTCAAGTCAGTTTTTTGATTAAAGAAAGGTGTATGTCAGTGCGAGGTTTTATTTTTAAGCTTAGTGCGGGGTTTAAGTGTTAAACAAATTAAAATATTTAACACACCCTCATATTCATAAAGAACTGTCACCAAAAAGTTAAAAGAAGTTTATACGGAATTTACACCCCGTGAACGGTGAAACAAGAAATAAAACATTGGTCCTTCGAGCCGGATAGCCCGACGTCTCCGATCCACATCAACGCACTCAAGCTTAGAGGTAGATATCCAATTACTTTTTCTTCTCATACACCATGAGTCAAGAATCAAAAGCCGCTTCCCTAAAAACATTAAAATCCCAAAGAACAAAAAAAAAGATCATGTCTAACTAGAACTGCCGAATATCTTGACAATCTAGATCTCGAACACATAAACATTCAATCACTCAATGAACGTCACAGACAATTAGAAACGTCATTTGAACAATTTGAAGACATTCAAGAACAAATTGAGGAGCTAATGGGAATCGAATGCGATAACAATGAACGCAGTAGTTTTGAAATAGAACATTTCAATCTGCTAGGTAGAATTGATCAAACTAATTTTAGATCAGTCTCCAAGTGTCAATAAAATTAAATGCGAAACAAATGTGTCTAATGTTGCCAACGTGCCCAGTTTTCGTTTGCCAAGCATATCTATACCCGAATTTTCTGGTTCGTATGAGGATTGGACAAATTTTTACGACACATTTTCTTCGTTAGTAGATTCCAACCCTGATATACCAGACGTTCAAAAGTTCCATTACTTAAAGTCAGCCCTAAAGGGATCCGCAACTGAGGCACTTCGCTCATTGTCAGTCTCTAATGAGAATTATTCCATCGCTTGGAATATGCTGAAGAAGAGGTACGACAATAAACGTCTTATTGTTGAAGATCACATTAGAGCATTATTTGAATTGCCTGTCATGCAAAAGGGCAACCCAACACCTCTTCGCTCAATTTTGGACGGAATTATTAGGCACACTAGCGCGTTAACCTCTCTTAATTTGCCAGTAGAACATTGGGACGCATTACTAATTTATTTAATCAAGAAAAAAATGGATTCAGGCACCAATCAAGAATGGGAAGCACATTTGCCAGACACAACATCATTACCCACATTGGAAACATTAACAAACTTTCTTAACAAAAAATGCCAAACTCTGGAATTGCTTTCAAGAAACTCACAATCACAATCACTCACCATTCCAAAGCGTACATCACATGTAGCAACAGTAGCAAATTGCAAAATCTGCTCAAAAAATCACATGATTTTTCAATGTGAAACCTTTCTCAAAATGTCACCTGAACATCGAATCAGTCAAGCTAAATCAAAACATTTATGTCTAAACTGCTTAAAATCAAATCATACCACACAGCAGTGTAGATCTCAATCATGTAAGATTTGCCACAAGAAACATAACACTTTATTGCACTTACATTCAAGAACCGATGAATTCAAAACCACGGTACTATCCAGGAACTTCAACTTCAGAACCATCGTCATCCACAGTTAGCAATCATGCCGTGCAACAAAGCAATCACACCACGGTATTTTTATCAACTGCGGTTATTGATGTATTTGATATCAAAGGCAAGCTACATGCCTGCAGAGTATTACTCGATCCTGGATCCCAGTCAAATTTTATTTCAAAAAATTTAGTAGAGCAATTGGGTATTCGAGGAGAACCATTTCATATTCCTGTAGTGGGCATTAACCAATGCCATACTCAAATAAAAACTGTTGTGTACACTAAACTTAAATCAAAATACAACAATTTTCAAAGTCACGTCAAGTGTTTAGTGCTTGATAAATCACTGAAGATTTGCCCCAAGTTTCTGTTAATTTATCAAACTTTAATATACCTAAAAACATCAAGCTTGCTGATCCAAGATTTAACATTTCAAATCCTGTTGACATGTTGTTAGGAGTGGATTTATTTTGGAAATTGATGTGTGTAGGCCAAATTAAATCAAACGAAAACCATCCATGCTTACAAAAAACCCATTTCGGATGGATAGTGGCAGGATCTGTAATGTCCGACAGCAAATCTTTAACATCAATATCCTGTAATCTTTCACTTACCAATTCGCTAGATGATAAAATTACATCATTCTGGGGAATTAGAAGATATTTCGTCAATCAAAAGGTATACATCAGATGAACAAGCATGTGAAGAACACTTCAGAAATACACATACTCGTGACGATTCTGGTCGCTTCACTGTTAAGCTCCCATTCAAACACAATACACCTAAGTTAGGCGATTCTTACAACACAGCTTTAAAACGATTACACTGTTTAGAAAGAAAATTCAGCAAGGATAATGATCTCAAAATTCAATACATAAACTTCCTAAATGAGTATCTCACATTAGGTCACATGAAGCGTATCTCTGAGTCAGAATCCCCTTTACAATCAGAGGATTGCTACTACCTCCCGCATCACGCTGTCCTAAGACCTTCTAGTACTACCACAAAATTAAGGGTAGTATTTGACGGCTCCGCAAAATCATCCACAGGCATTTCTCTCAACGACAAACTACTTGTTGGTCCCACTATTCAAGACGACTTATTTAGCATCATCTTAAGATTTCGCACTTATAAGATTGTTTTAATAGCGGATATTGCTAAAATGTACCGGCAGATATTAATTGACAAAAATGATGCGAAATTTCAAAGAATTCTTTGGCGTGATGATTCTAAACTGCCCATTCAAACCTTTGAATTATCCACTGTCACTTATGGTACAGCTTCAGCCTCTTTTCTTGCTATTCGATGTTTGCATCAGTTAGCCCAAGACCACAAGTTACAATTTCCTGTTGGAAGTAAGGTCACTTCGGAAGATTTTTACGTCGACGATCTAATCACTGGAGCTAACACAACCGATGAAGCTATTAATATTATTAACCAAACAACAACTCTTTTAAACAAAGGAGGTTTTGAACTGAGAAAGTGGTGTTCCAATAATCCCAACATATTTGAAACCACTGACATTCCTACATCCACCGACTCTCTGTATCTCTTAGATAAAGAAAGTATCAAAACATTAGGTCTTCTGTGGAATTCACAAAAGGATCAGCTTTCATATCATATTCCTGAACGAGAAATCGCACCAAAAATCACGAAACGCTCCATCCTCTCTTTCATAGCAAGTTTGTTTGATCCTTTAGGTTTAATTGGGCCCACGGTCTTAATCGGTAAGATAATGATGCAGAAACTTTGGCAAGCAAATGTAAATTGGGACGAATCAGTTCCCTGTGATATTCATTATCAGTTCAATTCATATTTACAAGATATGCAGTGGTTATCGGAAATAAACATTTCAAGAAATGTAATTCCTTCAAATAATTCCAATGACATTGAATTCCATGGTTTTTGCGATGCCAGCAAAGCAGCTTACGGTGCATGTATATACATCAAAAGCACTGATCACATGAGTAATATTAGTTGTAATCTTTGTGTTCTAAATCACGAGTGGCACCAGTAAAATCAATTTCACTCCAAGACTTGAATTATGCGGTGCGGTGCTACTTGCGCAATTAGCCAGAGGGTAATTTTCAAATTAAATCTAAAATTCAAAAAAGTGCGCTATTGGACCGACTCCACAATTGTATTAGCGTGGCTGAAATCTCCAAATAAGCAGTGGAAAACCTTTGTTGCAAACCGCATAAGTCTAATTTTAGAGTCAACTGAAACATCCGCTTGGCAACATGTAAGTTCGGAAGAAAATCCGCAGATATTATATCGCGTGGTATGATTGCTTCAAGTTGCGTGCTTCGAAGCTGTGGTGGCATGGTCCTGATTTTTTACAACTTGTCCACAACAATGATGTGCCCTATGAAGTACCTAGTGATATAGTAATTCCTGAAGAAAGGAGGACTACTGTAGTCTTATCTAGCATTCAACAGAACTCAAATTCTATTTTCACTCGGTATTCGAAATTATCAAAATTGTTAAGGGTTACCGCTTATTGTATAAGATTTATGAAAAACATCGCTGCGAATCTCAAACATGAAGGTGAAGAATGCCGTTCAGGGCCGCTCTCCTTAGCTGAAATTGATTTAGCTAAAAAGCGCTTAATTAAGCTTGTCCAAGAGGAATCCTTTAATGCTGAAATAATGCAACTACAAACGTCTGGTCTCGTCAATAAAAAAAGTCCATTAATCAGTTTAAATCCATTTCTGGATGACAACGGAATAATTCGAGTAGGAGGAAGGCTGCAAAGAGCAAACATATCTTATTCACATCAACACCCTGTTCTACTACCATCGAAACATCCTTTCACAAAAATGGTCATTACACATTTTCATATACAAACACTTCACGCAGGAGCACAAGGCACTATGGCTGCGATAAGAAAGGAATATTGGCCATTATCATTGAGATCTGCTACACGTCAAATCATTCGTCGGTGCATTAATTGTTTCAAGGCGAATCCAACAACTCGCGAATACATAATGGGAAATCTACCGGAGCATCGATTACAACCTGGACGACCGTTTCTCAACACCGGAGTCGATTACTGCGGTCCATTTATGATTCGAGAGAGTAAAAGAAGAAACAGCAAAGTCAGCAAAATGTATGTCGCGGTTTTTGTCTGTTTGACTACAAAGGCATTACATTTAGAAATGGTAAGTGATCTATCCTCGGAATCTTTCATAAACACATTGCGACGGTTTATGGCACGAAGAGGAAAGATAATCAACCTATACTCTGATAACGCGACTAACTTCGTTGGAGCAAATAAAGAATTAAAAGAATTGCACAAAATGCTTACAAATGAGCTCGCTAAGAATGAGATTTCGAAATACGCTCTAGAGAATCACATCCATTGGCACTTTATTCCACCCAGAGCCCCACACTTTGGCGGACTATGGGAAGCGGCAGTGAAGTCAATGAAGAACCACTTAAAAAGGGTATCAGCGTCTGCATCCCTTACTATTGAAATGTTTAGCACGTTGTTAGCAGAAATTGAGGCAATTCTCAATTCCCGTCCTCTCACTTCCTATCAAATGATCCCAACGATCTCTCCTTTCTAAGTCCTGGTCATTTCTTAATTGGAGACACTCTCACATCGATACCAAATCACGATTTGACAGATGTAAAAGTGAATAGGCTCACGCAGTGGCAACATGTTCAGAAAATCAAGACCCACTTTTGGAACCGATGGAAAGAAGAGTATCTCAGCCAGTTGCAGCAGAGAACCAAATGGAAATGGAATCAGCAAGGAGCCCTCGTCGTAGGACAATTGGTGATAATCAAAGAGGACAATATTCCTCCCCTGCAGTGGAATCTTGGTCGCATCGTAGAAATCCATCCTGGCAAAGATGGGATCGTCCGTGCCGCGACTGTTCGGAACACAGCATGGCATTTTCAAGCGACCTTCATGCAGATTTTGTGTTTGCCTTTGAATTATGATTCATAATGTTAATTTTCTCAATCACTGAGCCATCTTTTTCCTTATTTGTTTTGAAAGTGAAACCTTTCAAGGCGGGCGGCATGTTCAGTGCTTGAAAAGGTCATGGTAGTAAGCTAAGATTTTATTTTGTCAGTTGTCAAAAATAAGTTGTCAAGTCAGTTTTTGATTAAAGAAAGGTGTATGTCAGTGCGAGGTTTTATTTTTAAGCTTAGTGCGGGGTTTAAGTGTTAAACAAATTAAAATATTTAACACACCCTCATATTCATAAAGAACTGTCACCAAAAAGTTAAAAGAAGTTTATACGGAATTTACACCCCGTGAACGGTGAAACAAGAAATAAAACAGATATTATGAGAACAAATAAATTTGTTTCAGTTATGCTTTCACTCGCAATCATGCCTGGTAGTTCCCAACAAGTCGAGGAGGTAACTGTAGGGACTTCAACACCAAACATGACCAAGGGATCCACATCCGAAGAAGCAGTAACACCACGTCAAATGAATGGTAAATAATAGCTATTTATGTATATACCATGGCATCCATGGCACCATCTTCGATAACATTAATACTTTGTTGATTGCCAGCATGTTCAGAAAAGAAATTCATTTTGCATGACAAATTGGTTGAAAATTGTTTTGACAATCCTTTGTACAAAGATATAAATAATAGTGTTAGCCTTTCGGGTAATGTCCTCCAAATAAATTTGATGTACAAAGTGATACAGATATAAAGAATAAAACAAATATATTAGCTGTAACCATATACGATCGAAAACCCTTAATGCACAGGGAATCCAGCAATATTGTGTATTTAAAATTCTCCACTTCTGTACGTATGTGGGAAGGGTGACGTTGCACTGCGACTTAACAGATCTGTTGTGCCCCTATTGTTGCTGTTTTGCAGCTGGCATTAAATCTTATTCTCTCAGAAAGTCGCAGGTTAGATAAGTCTTCCTTTTCACATGCTCCCAGGTGCAACGCCCTTGAGTAGCGCAGTGCTACGCAATTTGAGAGGAGATGGATGGGTGTTTCATCCTGTTCCCCACAAAATCTACATTTAGATTCCTTTGCAAATTCAAGTTTACTCAGATGTCCCTTCAGTTTACAATGGCCTGAAATTATTCCCGTTAATATGCGAACATTGTCCTTACTCAGGTTGGTGCATTCTGCAAATCTCTTCTGGTTATAGGTTTCCAGAAGTGTTTTATTTTGCCTCATTCCCTGGAGGTTTTCCCAGTAACTAGATTTTCTCTGCTCAATTCCTCTTTTCAGTTCTTCAGTATTGTACTGCTACTTATCCCGCAAAAGGGTTCAGGCCCTACAAAAGGTATTCCAGTCCATTTTTTGCGAGATTATCCATTATCTTGTTTCCTAGTCTACTACTAGTTCGGAGATACGAAGTTCAAGGCCGTAACTTTAAGCATTTGTTAAAATACATTTTACGTTTCTTGCTTTTTTGTAATTGACATACACTGTTGAAAATATTACGGTGTTGGCGTTAATTTTGCGCTAGTCAAATATTTTAGTGTTGACTTTGCCAGACGAGTTGACTACGCGTATTTAATAGAACAGAAATGACTAGAATTTCGTGTGAATTCTTTGTTTAGATATGAGGATTGACTATGTTTCTAGACATTCAGAAGCGTCAACCAATCAGAATTTTTCCCTCGGATAGAAATATAGAAACCCCACCTATTCTAATACAGTATTGCATTATACGCACCACCTGCATTGCACGTGTATCTGTTTTCATGTTTGATTCTCCGTATTAACATATCCAAACAAACCACCAAATGTGACTGACTTGCAAAGTGTAACCTCGTGTTATTAAACGTTAATTCCGGTGGGCATAAAAAATTTCAACATCTTAAAGATGTATTGGGAACATCTATTTACGCAATTAGTTTAGACTTGAATCAAATAGCATAAACATTCACTTAATTTTATAATGGTTCTCAAAAAATCATTTTAAAATTGATACGTTTAGTTGAAACCAAAACTTGGTTTCAAACTATGCAAAACCACTCAACTCTTGAGTGGTTTTGCATATTTATAATTGAGAAAACGTCTTAAAGAGAGAATATTATAGCACTAAGAAATAGGAGTTGCATATTAAAAAGACGTTGTGTTTAGAAAATGTGTTAAAACACCCAATAGATCGCATTCATTTAGTTAAACAGCTAGTAAATTTGTCTAGTCTAGATCAAATAAAATGTGACTAGAAGTATTTTATAATTCCACGTGTCAGTTGGACAAAATAACCCCTTAGCAATAGACAATACTTGACTATCTTGCACGTCAAATTGAAACTTCTATAGTTTCGACAAAATAACACGAAAAGAGTGTGGACCTCTCCTAACTATTAAATTAGTCAAAAAGTGTTAAAATTTTCAACAGTGTATACTATCTTATACATTTTACTATAAAGTATTCTAAAAAGTATGCATTTTAGATGGGTAATGAATATTACTTTTGTTTTTGTATTTTTGTAAGGGCTGTTTCGACACTTTTCCAATTCGAAAGTTTAACTGTAATTTTCGGACACGCTGTATAATATTTTCGAAAATTCACTCGGTTTCGATTGCTACCCTATACGGTCAACAATTCTACAAATTTCAATTTTCTAAACTAAATACCTTTACAGTTATAGAAGTTCAAATGCACTCGTCCATCTGTCAAAAATTAAAAAAAATTAAATATTTCAAACATGGTTGAAAATAATAAAATAAATAAATAAATAATAAGAAATGGTTGTTTTAACAAATTTACTTTGAAGAATTAAACGAGGAATTAAAAAATGTAATAATATCTAGATGTTCCATTAAAAATAACTAAGTTGACAGCTACTTCCGGTACAACCGGATGTAGCCGAGACACCCTGTACACAAAACACAACCATCACAAAAAATATGGTATTGAGAATCCTAACTTAATTAAAAAAATATATACATATTACCAACTTTCTTTAACTTCCAAAATTCACTTCATCTATAACCCCAGTACTGTTAAAAGTAATGTATGGTCATTGATGGTTGAATATTTCTTCCTGCATCTAATATTTTCTTTAAAAGTCAGTTTATTTAGATTTTAATTTTCAGCTCCTTACCTTGTCACTTACTTTCAAGACCTTCTATTAAATGAGATAGCCCAATCTTGTAATAAGCTGTTGATAGTTTTATCTACTTTCACAATAAATTCACAATTAGCGCCACTAACTTTAACAACGCAGCACTGAATTTCAGACACGCAAAAAGTAAATACCCCTAAAACTGTAGAAACCTCGAAGACCGACATTTTTATTTTATATACTTATTTTAGTTGATTTATCCAAACGAAATATTTTTCTGAATATTTTCAGGCTAATATGGACAATTTTTCTATTTTATAGACGGATTGTCTAATTACAGTATAAATAAAATACCTACAGTAGTAGAAGTTTTGAATACAAGCTAAACAAAATATAAATAAATAAAATATAAAATACAAACTAAACTAAAGTGTAGTCACTTTAAATATTCTTTTATTTGAATTAACTATTTATGTATTACCTCATTTAAAAATGTTAATACATTGAAAATGAATACATAAATAAGAAGGTGATTCAGCAACTGTTCGATTATCTAATTGTAATTAGTTATTATGGCTACTATATTTTCCCTGTGTATATGAAACCTTTTGTAGATTAATTCT
>RXPK01000279.1:0-79990 GCA_004143645.1 Protaetia brevitarsis
TTTTTGACGATACCTCACCTATCTTCACTTAGGTAGAATACAGGGTCGCTAAAAAATATGGATACATTAGAGATATTATGAAAACTATTCAACAAAACTTTGTAAAATTTGATACATGGTTAAAAGTATTTAAATTTATCGTCTAAGATGTTCTTCAAAAATCTATCTTCATCTTGTACTCGGGGATACAAGGCTAACTTGATTTTGTTTAAAATGCGCACGAAGGGTCAAATTTAATATTTTTGAAAAGAGAAATTTTTTTCTGCGTTCTGTGATGTAACACATCCATATCTTATTTTAATCGAAACTTTAAAAAAAAACATTTCGAACTAGTATATTTTAAAAATTTTGGTTAGCCGTGGAAATGTTGTCTTTAATCTATCGTTACTTCTTTTGCTGCCGTGAAAGTTTGGCCAAAAAAATAAATAATAATAGTTATAATAATTGTAAAATAACACATTTAACTGAAACAGAAACGATTTTAATAAAAGAAACCCAAAGTACAAAAATTACATAATTTTTATGTTACAAAAATGTTCGAAAATGATTTCCATTACCTCCTGGCAATAATGAACACGTTGAGCAAAATTTTCAAGAATCAATCAAAATATTTGGAGAATACTGGCAATTTCGTTTCCTTATATGTTCTTGTAGGTCTTCGATTGTAATGGTCTGTTAACATAACACTCACTTTTTTACATGACCCACAGGAAAAAATCAAGTGGGGGCAGATCAGGAGAGCTAGCTGCCATTTCAATAGCCCCCTTCGCCCTATCCATCTACCGGGAAACGTTCTACAATCCAAATATTCGCGGCACTTGACGACCAAAATGCGGCGGTGCTCCGTCTTGTTGAAACCATATGGTTTCCTGTTGGAATACAATTTCGATTGCCGTGGTTTGGAAAATATTTCCCTAAGTCGTGAACAATTGGTTGTTGTAAAAGTTGCAAATATCTTTCAGACGTTAAATTGCCGTTAATGAAAAAAAGGGCCTACGATATTCCGACAATAATTGCCACACCAAACATTAATTTCTGTCGATGCTGCGTATGAACCTGCTCCATCCAATGCGGGATTTCTGTCAGACCAATATCGACAGTTAAGGCGGTTAACATATCCATTTAGATAAAAAGTTGACTGATCAGAGAAGAGGACTCGATTAAGATAGTTACCATCTTGATGTATTCTGTGCATCATAGTCTCGCAAAATCGGTTCTGCGGTCAAAATCGTCGTCAATTAATTCTGTAGCAATGAATTTATAAGGATGATATTTTTCGCGTTTCATTATTTTTTGTATGGCTCTCTACTCATGTTGTGGTTCAACGCCAACTGTGTACACTGAAATTTTTTGTTTTTCTAACCACATCCAACATAACATTCAAAGAATTTTCTTCGTCGGTATAATTCGAGGTCGCCATGTTTGCACGGTCTTTAACGCTACTAGTTTCTTGAAATCTTTGTAAAGTTTTTGAAACCGTCGTCCTGGA
Source organism: Protaetia brevitarsis (assembly GCA_004143645.1). Lineage (NCBI taxonomy): Eukaryota > Metazoa > Arthropoda > Insecta > Coleoptera > Scarabaeidae > Protaetia > Protaetia brevitarsis. The sequence goes on from RXPK01000279.1 coordinate 1,490, forward strand.
GATCGGTTCCCAGTTTGGATGAATTTCATTAAAAAGAGTCACTACTTGAGCACAACCTCGTTTTCTGTCGCCATAACCAACCATAATGAGAATTTCTATACGCTCAGTTTCGCTTAAATTACCATTGTTAAACAAATTATTGCACACAAGTTTAATTTTTGGCGAATATGCAGTGACACATTCGTCAATAACAGCGTTTTCAAAGCTAACTTAGTTTATTTTTCCAGAATTAAATTTTTTGAATTTTAATTTTTTTGCCTTTTAATAAAAAATAAAGGTGGGTATGTGTTATATTAGTGAATTCAGAAAAAAATGCTCTTTTTAAAAATATCAAATTTGACCACCCGTGCCATTAAAAAAAAAATCAAATTAGCCTTGTATTTTCAAAATAAATGATGGTAGAAAATTGGAAGAAATCTCGTATGATAGAATTTAAACAGTTCTAACTGTATGCCAAATTTCAAGAGCTCTGCAAATGTTCTGAATATTTACTGAGCCATACTTTAGCGACCCTATTCAGAAGACCTCGAAAAACTCATTCGCAATAATTTCTCAAAAAATCCAAATATTTTGCACTTGCCAATTTTTAAAAAATACAATATCATCCGAGGTCACAAAATTACAACTATTAATTAACGCTCCAAATTCCTAATTTCCTCCCTACAAAACACGCATCGCATCAACCCGACTGGCGAACTCTCATTGACAGATACGATAAATAAATTCCCCGTGTCCGATCGAGGGTAACTCGACGCATTCACCTAACCGTGCCGTAGCGCTGCTAGTATGTTCTCCTGTAACATATACGTATATTCGAACGTACTAATACCATACGTACAACGACATCGCCCGGGTCGTTTCGATTAATTGGTTTCGCACGGCTCAGTTGCCATTTTGGGAATAATTTAATTTACACGGTGCGTGGTCGCACGTTGTTGTCGCTGTCGCGAGAGGTCGCCCTAGCCGCAGGTAGAATGTGCACCGGTCTTGTATGTGTTCGCAGACCGATCGTGTGTTATTATTACTTCGTGTTGCCGGTCGTAGTTCGTTTCGTATGAGAAATTGCACGGAATGGGAGATCTATTGGTAAATTTCGCCATAAATCACGAATTATTGGTGCCAATATCGGTTTCGGTAGTTTATACAGGCTTATTCACGTTATACAGCATGGAATATTGTGGCCAAAATACGCGATCTATTATGGCTGCTTTTTTAAATTTATATTCATATTATATTATAAGGGTATTCCAAAAGCCTCAAATGTATGTTTAAATGTAAAGTTATGTTTTTTTTAATCGAACTCTTTGTATATTATTGCACTTTTGGATTCTTCGATCAAAATAAGTGTCGTGTTTTAATTCGGTTTATGATACCTACACCTTATACGAATCACAAATTAAAGCAAGGCTCACCCTAGAAATTGAATTAAGGGGAGACTTTTCAGAGAACCAGTTTGGGTTTAGAAAAGGTAGATCCATTAAGAGGGCTGTCCAGTAGTGCAGGAGGAAATGGTGCGCCCTAATCACCCTGGACGTTCGAAACGCTCTCAATTCTGCAGATTAGAGCACAATCATGGAGAAGTTAAGCAAGAAAGGTATCTCAAAATACCTAACCAACACCATTGCTGAGTACGTCAAAGAGAGACAACTGAAAATCGGTAAGGGAGATAGCATGAAACTCTCGACCGGCGTGCCCCAAGGGTCAGTACTTGGCTCCGTATTATGGAACGTGCTCTTTGACGATGTGTTTAAATGCGAGCTGAGCGTGCACTCAATAATAGGCTACGCAGATGACATTGCCCTGAAAATAGCTGCTGATGACGAATACAATCTAATGTCATAGGGAAATAGGGATCTCGATAAAATCAACAAATGGATGGCGAACAACAAATTAGATTTTGCCCCGGAAAAGAACCGAAGCTGTAGTGCTTAAAAGAAAAGAAGGAGGAGCTACGTCTACTTTAATATTGGAGGAACGCCCATACTTTTAAAGAAAAGTATAAAATATTTAGGAGTCATCCTGGGATCAAAGGTTATATTTTGGGGAGCACGCCAGATATGCATGTGGGAGAGCAGAAGAGAAGACCTCTAAGTTGAAACGAATCATGCCTAATATGGGGGGCCCTAATAGTGGTAAACTAGGTGTACTATCTGAAGTTACGCACTCTATTCTTTTATACGCTGCTCCAATTTGGTACGAGATCCTCGGGAAAAAGGTCTACCAGGCGATGTTTGAAAAACAACAGAAAGCAATACTGCTAAGGGTAGCATCGACTTTCCGCAATGCATCCCTGGAGGCCCAGCGACAATGCCAACTGACCTGATGGCATGGGCTAGAAAATTTTCATACGAAAATGGTGGATTAGTCGCCCGTGGGGAAGCGGAAGAACAAGCGATGAATAGGTGGCAGAAACGATAGAAGAAGAACAATATCAATGCCCAGTATACAAAAAAATTGATCCCGGATGTTCAAAAGTGGCGGTCCTGTAAATTTCAGCGTACAGACTACTACATGACGCAATTCTTATCCGGCCACGGTGTTTATAGAGAATATGCTATAAGGTTTGGAAATGATAGTATAAGTGACTGTACTGCGGCCTCCATGATCCAGTGAGACATACCATGTTTGAATGCCCGGGGGATGGATCGACATTAGAAGAATGGTAAACACCAAGCTCGATGTAGAAATAACCGAGGACAATACAGTCTCCGTAATGCTGGAAAGAAAACAGAATTGGAATGCAATTCGTGATATGGCAAGAAACATCATGTCCAAGAAAGATGCACACGAAAGAGCAAGGCAGACCCATGAGAACTGAGGCTTTAAGACTATAGACAGCAGTGTTGAGCCTGAAGGTATATTCCCTAGGATAGTTCCGGGCCCAACAGCGTGGCCAAAAAGGGGAGGATTAGTGGGTAAGCTGGTCTTGCACACCCCGACCAGAATCCTACACGTCTTCGTGAAGATTCCTCCTCTCCAAAAAAAAAAAAACAAAATACCTATACCTTAAGGTTTCTTGTAATAATTTAGATATTGTGAAAATCTAACCTAATTTTCATAACTCAAATAAGGTGAGGTGGGGTAAATGTGGCATAGAATTTCAATAGTTCAACTTTAAATATTAATCACAATTAACCCGTTTACGTTAAAATTCAAAAAATATATATGTGGCGTTAACTGACAATGTTTTATGCTCTCCCTATAGCTAAATTTTGGTAATGTTATTATTCAGAAAAGATATGCATTTTTTTTTCTTAAATAAAGTCACTACATCACAATTACCTAGGCATTTGGGACAAATGTGATAATGCTTTATGATTTCTCAACAAATACATAACAAAATTGATGAGGCAAATGTACAGACATGCAGATAAATTGCTTCAAAATGTTTTCTTTAATTTTTGAAAATATATCAACAATTGCAAAAGTTACAAACTTTTCATGCAGAAGTAACGAAAATGCGATTCTGGTGGAGTAAGGCCAATAATAAATAACAGAACTCTTATTTGAGCCCCAAAAACCGGGCCCGTGTGACACACAATGGTTTTTTGGTCGACAAATCTTAATTTTGAATTGAAAATAGAAAAGAAATTTTGACACTAGGGAGTTGACAGTACAAAAGTTGACACACATGTTATATACCTTAGTATTTTGACGTAATTTTCTGTAATTTTCTTTCTAGTTTAATATCTACTTATCTCTATCTACTAAGTGCAATGGAGACACCAATTCATCTTAACATGGTTGAACAGTAGCTTAATGACAATTTATTATACGTCTGTCATGTGGAATCTAGTATGGCCAACCTTTAGTGATACTTTTGCCTGCCTAGGCAGGAAAGCGGTAGTTTTCCTCCCGCTTTGAAGTACTGGCAAAATGAGTGTGAAGTTTGCTTTATACGGCCTTCATAATAATAATAATAATAATAATAATAATATTTCTTTATTTCAAAACCGTCAAAAACAAAGCCAAAATGCAACATCTAGCATTACACAAGAAAATAACGTTCCCAAAAATTAAATACTTTATTAAAAATCTTATGTTAAGTAGTAAGTCTTTGACAGTTTCTTTAAACAAATTAAATAAAATTGTTTAATATTCTTAACTTCGCTAGATAAAACATTAGAGTCAACAATCGCTGTATTGTATACTTTTTCTGGAATATTGCCTTCCTGTGTAAAGGTAGGAATAAATAAGCTCTAGTCTGGTTTTATAATTATGGTGATGAGGATTAAGAAATGTGTTAATATTTTTGAACACAAAACATAGTACATAGTACTAAAATATACAGTGAGAGACTAAAGTTTAAATACACCGTACAAATATCACCTAAAAAAAAAATAAAGCATTTTAACACAAATGTAAGCATGTAGTGTATTTGTAGTTCAAGAAAAAGCACCAACCAAAAACTAAAGATTTTTTTTTATCGCATAAATAAGACAAATTCGTCGGAATTAAAAAATATACGCTGGACAAAAGTTTAAATACAATACAGAAGGTATGTGTATGGCAACTGTTTCTTGCGTTTTTCCAAAAAATGTGCCTTTTTGTTTGCTGTTCTAGTTACCTACACATTTTTATTCAATATTAAACCTGATTTCATCATTGTCGGTCGACTTAAAATAAAATAATGGGTAAAGGAAAGCAAATAGAGTCTAGTGTAAAAAAATTAATAATTAATTTTTTTCGAGAAGGCAAATATTATCGAAATATAAGCAAAATTTTAACTTTGTTATGTTATTTATTATAAAACTTACAAAACAGTGGAAAAACTCAAAACTGCGCGACCCAAGAAACTTTCTCGCTGAGATGTTAACCTTATTCTAAAGGAAGTTAACAAAAATTCGAAAATAAGTGCGCCAAGGTTAGCCAGTAGTGTTACTGCAGTATCATAATAATAATAATAATAATAATCCATGCCTTAGCATCCCCCAACAGCTTTCGCCAATTACAGGGGGCATCGGCGGCCATGAGTTATTATTATGCCTGCGCCCGTGGAGCGACTTAAGATGTTCATCTCTCAGCATTCGCCAAGGAGTGAGGAAAACCACGAAAACCTCACTCTGAGAGAAGTCTGTCGGGCTCGAACCCGAGGACACCGCGACTGATAGACAAGCGCGCAAGCCACTCGACCATCAGGCAAACATGCTCACCCAAAAACAGAACAAAGAGCTTTACGGGATAAGAGCTATCGAAGCAGAGTTTTTAGAGGACTTTTAGAGCAGAGACGCAGGTACGATGTTTCTGGACGCAGGCGCGAAAACATTTTTGAATTAAGTTTCAAGTCTATTGGTCTTAACGAAGTTTGCAACGAGTTCAATTACCTCTCTTCTTGAAAGACCGTATCCCCATATTTCTAGTATTTTTACTCCATTAATTTTTAGATTTCTTAACATGACGTTTTAAGACCTGAAGATGACATTCGTACGTCGAAACATGTAGTCTTAAATATATTTAGAAGTTTTTGGTGAACGTACTGCTGTGTACTGATGGTACAAGCATAAATGCAAAGTGAAATTGAAAATGACAAAAAATGAAAATTTAAATTTACTAGCTCAGCGGATAAAATTTTAAAACGGCGCAAAAGACTTAATAACCTCAAGGTTATTTTCAGAATTGAACTATTCATGAAAAATAAAATATGGGCGTAAGTAATCAAAATTTATTATTTAAAAAAAAAAAACATTTAATTACAATTAACAGGCAAAATAAAAAACCTTAGACTGAAAGTCCTGGCCGAAATCAAAACCTGCATGAATCTAACAACTACGAGAGGACAATTCCAATCCTCGAATAAACAAAATGGTAGATTTGTTCTAGAAGAAATTTCTATTTCACACAAAATCCACATGGTTTCAAATTTTAACCAACCAAAAATTAAATTTACACAATTGAATTTAAATTACAAGCACAATGCTTCTTCTCACCTTACACGAGGTGATTAACAAAGAACTAGAAACAGAAAATTTAACTCTTTAAACAAAAAACAAAATTCTCTAAAACAAATTATAATAACGGATCTTATACCAATATGTGCACAATAATATAATATCAATTATTATTTAAATGGAGTTCCTCGATTAATGTTCTAAATTCAAATTAACCGAACAAAATTTTAATATAAATTGAAATCACCAATACGGTAACCAAGCAAATAAATTACACACTCATTACTTACTCACGGCATCAATCTAAGGAACTGCCCTAAAGAGGCCCAAACTCACATACATATAAAAAGTTAACATCTGCGTGCTACATCGTCGCACGAATCGCAAAGAAAATTCCTCGAACTATAACAATGAACAAAATATATACACTACCGGTGAACGCAGTAAGTACAAATGAATGAAATTAATATACACAACTGAACAATTAAATACTTAAATTCATTAAACAATCCTATTAACAAAATCTTGTCAAAATAAAATATTAGAATAGTGGAAACTCAATCTATGCTCTAACAAGGCTAATTCGGAATGAATAAAAACACAAATTTAAATTTCCGAAACCTGGGGTGTCATACCACAGCAGTACGGACGCCTTTTTTTCCTTCTTTTATTATTTATTTAACCACATTCATGGATTTCAATATACAATCTAAGACAAAGTTATAATAGATAATCAATACAATGAGTGTACCTTAAATATAAGAAAAACAAAAACAGTAGACTATAAAAATAGAACAAAACAGAATACGGAAATGAATAAATTCTATTGTAACACCTATGTATCAGTATTTCAGTTTCATGAAAACAGCAAAACAGAAGTAGCATGTCCTGAAGGTGTCCCATGCGAATGAAGAAACGTTATTTAAAGAAGTTTTTAATCCGGAAATCAAACAACGTATATTGTTTTTCTTACACCTTGTGTATAATTCACTATAGTAGAGTGTAGTTTTTTTTTTGCCATACGATCTTGGCGAATGGTTGCCAAAAAAAAAAAATATTTTGACACAGCACTCCGCACTACACGGACTCCGTGTGTGCAATTAATGTCACAGGATACGTTCTCCGGAAGCGCGGCCGGTTCGCAGTATTTATACAGGAGGGAGCGCACATGCGGCCAACGCGTTCCTTGTCGCAAGTTAATTGCATCGAAATTGAAATTTAATATCAGCAAAAACGCGCCCGAAATTAAAACGTTCCCGTCCGCACAATACACAGCGCCCCACAGCCAGTGTGACTGTATATACGCTATTTTGCCCGCGTTCGTACGCGCCGGCTAGTGTGGGCGTTGGGCGGTTTTTAGCGGAAACAGAAGCCGGCATTCGTTCCCGAAACAACAATTGCCCAAATAAATCGACGAGAATGCGAACCGCATTAAAGGGGTATGACTGTGCCATTAAAAATATGCAACCTCGAACCCGGAGCGTTCTCGCCCTCATTGTTTCCCGACTCTTAAAGCTGTTGTTGTTGTGTGGAAGGACTCGGGAGAGCTTTAGTGGTGGCAGATTCTGCCCCCAGAAATAAAAACCAGTCCATTCCACGAATGGCAATTAAAAGTGGAGTTTTGTAGCTTAAGTGAGATTTAGAAGGAGAATAAATTTATTTTGGTTACTTTTATAAGTGTTTTGAATGGTATGGCCCGGCGATTACAATTAAAAGAAAAAGAGAAGAAATAACTTGAAGCAAGATCGAGAAGTTTTGGAATTGCAAAAGATGCAATGAGCATTTGTCAAATTAGATTTGGAAATTCGTTTACGCAATAGCATTTTGCTAATAGCATTGTTTATATACATACTAGTTAGTCAACCTTATGGACAAAATAGTTAACGGATTTTTGAACATTTTGCATAAAAGCGGTAGATGGCAGCACGCCGTTGATGTCCGTCTCGATTTAAATATAAACTTTATAGTTAGACTACTGTATACAAGATGGCTCTGTTACGTGTCGGTAAAATATTATTTAATTGCAATAGTTACCTCGTAAGTTGTAGGCAGATTGTAGGTGAGGCCCGGAGAAAGGAGAGGGGTGGATAGGCGATGACGCTGTGATGACGCGATAATTCTCGTGTTTACATTGAAATGTTTGTTTTATTAGGAAGAATAAATATTTGGTTTTAATATATAATCGTTATTTTTTACCATTTTATTTTACTTTTTTTTAGTTTATAATTTAATGTTATGCTCTATATATGTGTGTAGTTCTAAGTTTTGTGTTATGTTTGTATAATATTTTTTATTTGATTTACTTATGTTTACTATTGCATAATAGTAGACATTCGTTTTTCATTATAAAAGTAAACATGTAGTTTGAGAGTACAAATCGCCATTTATATTTACATATATGCACCACGTTACTTATTAGGTTTGTTTGTTTGTCTGATCTAAGCAGATCCATGGAATTTTACGCGTTTGTTTGTATTTTAGAGCATGATTTGTGCGTGTTTGTTTGTTTAGAGCAAGCAAATCCAGATCACAAAGAGGTTCCTCTTTCTGCTCGCGATCCGACGTCCGAGCAATTACGAGCAATTTGTGCAACATAACCTAATCGCGCTAACACCGTGTTGTAAACTGTCGTTTGTAAATGTAATCTGATTTATACCTGCATCAAATATGCACGAAATGGATAATATAATGATACCAATATGATTGATGTAAAGAACGATCATTATATTTTAAAAAACTTCACTTGGTAGGTACATAAATACTAGTATATGATGCATTTTTATTGTAGTCTAGATTTATTAGTTTGAAAAATTACTTTCACTTTTCCTATTCATAACAGCTGTGACAATAAGTAAATAATAAAATTAAGGTTATATTGCAATCGAGCACGTTTGCTTGTACCATCTTTAAATCCAGATAAATCTGAGACGCTCTCAAGTTACTCTGATGACGTCCGTAGATACTGGTCCAAGCACACAAACAAACAAAGCTATTAAAAACAGCATACATGATGACGCGTTCGCGCTTTTTCTCTTGATTGGCTGAAAAGTTACGATGTAACCTTGTATATACGGATGTTGCCACCAAAGGTTACCTCGTAATTTTTCAGCCGCTCAAGAGAAAGAGCGCGATTGTGTCATCATGTATGGTGTTTTTAATAAGTAAAGTGGTGCATATATGTAAAAATAAATGGCGATTTGTACCCCCAAACTACATATTTTTATCATTATATAAAAAACGAATTTCTATTATTATGTAATAGTAAACATAAGTAAACAAGTAAAAAATGTTTTGTAAATATAAGAAAAACTATATAAATTTCCCGCCCTTACCACAGTTGAAGTTAGCGACAGTACCGCTATACACGGGAGAAGCGAAGATAGCAATAGGAGAGAGGAGGAGAAGAAGGTTTTCGTATATACGTTCGAACGAAAAACCCGCGTTTTATTAAAATTTGAAATATAAAAAGGCCATCGAACTACAGATTATATATTATCAAACTAAATACTTATTCTTCTTAAGAAAACAAACATTTTCTGATTATTATATAATCATAAATATATGTAAATTAAGTTAACAAAACAGCTTATTAATTTAAAAACTAAGAAAATAAAAATTGAGGAGTAGATTTATGTTTTTTTTTTCTCGGCAAATTTTCGTCCTTTTAGATTTAACTTTTCTCTTTTCAGTGATTTTTGTTTTCAGTGTAAATATTTTATTCTTAAAAGAAAAAAACCTCAATTTAGAAAATTAACAAGATAACAAGAACGTGCCTTGCAATGTATTTTCATTTTTTTTATATTTAAAAGAGAATCCCTCAAAATTCTAATCTTCGAATGTAAACAAACACGAGAATTATCGTGAGGTGCGTCATCACAGCGTCACATGCATCCACCCTCCCTTTTCCCCAGGCCACACAATTCGCCAATGCCAGTAAATCACCGATACGGATTCCGTCGTTTCCGCAGATGGATAAAACACAGAAATCTGACTCTCACTCTGACTGAGATACCTGTTATATTTATCACGTTTTCAAATCAATTTACATTCACCGATAGAGTGCACCACTTCCCTGAGCAATACTTTATTTTTCCGAAAATGCATTACGTTGACTAACTAGATATATTTAAACAATGCTAATAGTCCTACTATATTTGTTGTTTTTTTTCTATTTTACTATGTTTTTAATCTTGGAATTGATATCAATTAGTAACGCTCAACTGTCTAACTTATTGCATGATTATTTCTTTATAGATTTTATTAGGAAACGCAAATTTATATAAAAAAAAATACGTTGTTCTAGTATTGATGAGCAAACAGGAACTCGAAAAGGGATAATACAGTGTGATATCTACAAAATCCTGTCGCTATGTTCATTGATGATGGGTACAGCGCTGTACCACTTTAAGAATTTAATCCATATTAACCCTGCAGCAGGCGCTTGTCTGATTTGCTAGATTAATGTTGTTTTGATGCTACCTTAGATAAAGTAAGCAACCTTCAACTTGGGACACAGAATACCCCGTGCGCTTGGTCATGTAAACATTTCTTTCACTTGAAGTTAAACCAATTTAGTTATGTTATTTTTTGTGCGTGAATTTGAAAGATCTTCAATAAACGCAATGAACAGTATTGGACCAAGGTTCAACCGCTGAGGAACCCCCAGAGTGTACATATCCCAGAGCAGGTAGTTATAACCCTTGCAAGACACACAGAACGATCTATCTTGCAGATAAGACTGCGACGATTTGAGAAATGAGTTATTGAAGTCGTATTTGGTGAGTTTTTCCAAAGCAGAATTCCATGATTCTAAAGGTCAAATAAATGCCTTCGCATTTGCAGCCTGTGCAGAAATAATTGCAAAAGGGGGCTGCATGAGGAGGAAAATTAATATAATGACTGACAGTCAGGCTGTCATTAAGGCAGTCTCGAAACCAGTAACTAGGTCAAAACTAGTTAGAGACTGCAAACTATCCCTCAATACACTGGCACTAGACAACACGGTGTCCCTGATTTGGGTGCCGGGACATGAGGATGCGAAGGGCAACGTAATAGCCGATGAACTAGCCAAGGAGGGCTCTAAGAGACACTTCATGGGTCCAGAGCCCGTATGTGGGATCACTAAGGATTCCGCAAAAAGGGAGATCTGGACCTGGTTAGATAAAGAAAGTATATATGAGAAGGGAAGGTCGATTGAAGGTCAACTCCATACCAAAACGCTGATAGGGGATGGGGATGGCAGTTTCTCTGATAACCTACTCAAGCGCAGTAAGAAGGAAGTTAAAACCATTACTGAGTTGGTAACTGGACACTGCCCTCTGAAAAAGCATCTATACAACACAGGCCGTGTAAGCGAACCGTGATGTAGAAGATGCGAACTACAAGAGGAAACGAGTTTACATGTAATATGCACATGTGAGGAACTGAAGGTACTCAGGCAGAAGTATTTCGGGAGAGATCTATTGTAGCCCTCGAAGGTTCTGAAGTTTCCACTGGGCAAGATACTGGGCTTTATAGAGAACACCAACCTGCTCGAGTGGAAATAAGAGAATCAATAGATGGATGGTACGATGAGCACCTAGCTCAAGTGCCCGGACATCAAGTGCTCACCCTAACTTGAATGAATGAATGAAATCTCAGAACAAGTAGTAACTCCTCAGGACACATGGAACGATCAATCTTGCAGATAGGACTGCAACAATTTGAGAAATGAGTTATTGAAGTCGTATTTGGTGAGTTTTTCCAAAGAAGAATTCTATGATTCAGATGGTCGAATAATAAATGCCTTCGCTAAATCTATATAGACGATCTCTACTTGCCCCCTCTTATCCAAAATCTCAGCAACATATTGCACGAAACAAATACGATTAGTGACAGTGAATTTGGACTCTAGTGAACTCATGCTGACACTCAGGGATTACAGAGGGATTAGAGATAATGCTCATGGGATTACGAGGAATTTCGAGAATCTTTGAAAAGTTTGGTAAAATAGATATGGGGCGATAATTGCTTGCTACTGAGGGATAAGGTTGCCAGCTTTTATATATGTACGGTGAGGACAAACAACGAGGGGATATCAGGGTAATTACTGGCATAATTAATATATATTCAATCATTTCTCATTCATTCAGTAGTAGGACTTTTTTTCGTACCAACACTTATTTCGTTTTGTATATCCTATTCGTATCCCTAGTGTAATCACCTTTTTCTTTGGTTCTACATAAATGAGCCCTTGTGAGGATTTCTATTGTTAAAGGAGAACAACAGGACATAGTCTCAAAACGAGGACAGGTAGCAACCATATGACGTATCACCGACCTTGTGAGTAGAACATACTCGAGCAAATTTCCATATTGCAGAGTAGGTGGCATTTACTTCGATTTTAGCAAGGTTTTCGACACTGTTATCAGATATGGTGTGATAAGAAATGCAGGGTGCGGGGTATTTCTTTGATGCTGATAAAATCGTACCTCTTTAGTGAAACAACACCTTAACTAGCGCTTTCTCGCCAATTTTATCACTGACATAGGAAGTACCTCAGGGTTCAATTTTGGGTCCTCTACTTTTTTTGATTTATACTAACGATTTAAAGAATTATATCAACTTTGATGATCTCTACCAATACGTGGATGATAATACTTTTATAGTTCGCGGTGATTCGCTGGAGGAAATTTTAAAAATTGTGGTGTGTGAGATTTAGAAGTTATGAATGACTGGAGCGACCTGAACAGTGTGCAGCTGTGAATTATACCTGGAAACAGACGAAATTCAACAAACTAACCAAGTAAGATTTTTGGGTGTAATTTTAGATACTGGATTGAGTTGGGATTTACAAATTACTAATTTATCCAAAGACTGTGTATCGGTATTGTTATGCGATCTATAAAATTCGTAATTATGTTAGTATCGACGCACTAAAGACTTTCTACTTTGGCCATGTCCAGTCGAGATTGGCATACAGTATATTTTTTTGGGGATCTTCAGCTGGCTCTCGGAGAGTCTTCATTATTCAGAAAAGGATTTTAAGATGAATGCTTCATGCACTTAGTACCTCATCGTGCAAACCATTGTTTAAGTCGCTTAACATGTTACCACTCCCTTGCTTGTATATTTTAAGATTAATTTCCTTTTATCCAAACAAGGAACTTTTTATATATCCCACAATAAGGACATTTCAATTGGGATAACCACAACCCATTGCGATGATATTGTGGTGCCTAAGCACAGATTAAAGCTGTATGAGCAGGGCGCATGTAGAGATTTTTTTACAATCTATTTTAGTGACAATACTAATTAGGGGAGGGTGGGGCAAGAAGACATCGTCTTACCTACAAAACGGCAGTAAGCATCTGTCAAATAATAGCAGTCCTAATATTGACAAGTGTGTTTTATGTTTGTTGTAATGTTGTAGGAAACTTTACTAGTCGTAATAACAAGTTATTGCTGTTTGTGCGTGAACTTTGCAATTTCCAGAATTTCGTTATTATTTTGATGGTGAGTTCAACGGCCAGTATCGGAAGCATAAGTAAATTATTTACAACTACACTTTTTTGTGCTTATTAATTGACATGTATTGCATGTATTTTCTATAGCGCGTTATTTGTTTATTTTAAATATTTAATATGTTATTATAACATAACCAGAAAATGTCCCAAAGAGGCAAGATGGGGCTATTGGTATGGGGCAACATGGGGATATCACTATCTCACTCTTCAGTCTGGTCCGTTATGCCTGGATATGCCATTATGCTTTCTCGAAGACATAATGCCTATTTCTCATGTTAGGAATAAAGTACAGGTTCAATCAAAGCGTAACAAGGGAAAGACAACAATCCTTACAAGCGCTACGTATAAAAATCTGCTACAAGAAAATAGAAGTCTGGAAAATCCTTAAGGCAACTAGAAGTGCTGAGGGAGAGTTAAAGGAAAAAAAAATGACAAAGAAGAAAACAGAAGAGATCAAGGAGCCGAATTTTATAAGGAAAGCAAAGAGACAGATTTTTAGAAAGCATCAAGGATATAATTAAGTTCTTCTGTTGAGGAAGATGACGCTCAATGTTAGTATTGTAAGGGGAAGTATTGATATAATGCCATGGATAGCGAGGTTGGGTACATGGAGGCTGTGCGAATAACTGGATGAGTTCGTCTTCTATTCTCTCAATTATGAATATTAAGTTTAATATTCTTATCGTTATTCTATTTTTTTTTTTTATTTTAAGTAGTTCCGCTCTAAAGAGTTTAAGCTTTGTTCCTGCATGTTTTTAAGAATATTTTAAGAATCTATTATTATTTTTACCTATTACCTAGATTTATGGTACGACCCATTCTTAACTGGAACCCCATCTTGCCCCCATGGTGGGGCAAGATGGTGTATTTACACATTTCTTTTTAAAATATTCTCACAACAGCAAGAGTACCGATCGAAAAATTGTAAATTCATCCATTAGCAGATAAATGTTTAAAGATTACAACAAGCGTAGTTAGAACCGTGTATATCAATTTGCAATCCTGATGCAGTGTTCTAAAGCTTAATGTTCCCATCTTGCCCCACCTTCCCCTACTTCTTTCTTAATAATTAGAGAAAAGATTTTGCAGTGAACCTTACGAACTAAATAATGGTACTGGAAATACTTTATTGTATCTGACGAATTTTTGAATCTAGCAACCGGTTAGTAGATTGAGAAAATGCAAACTGCCGATCAAGTAAGAATTACGAAATTAAACCGCTTCGCTAGTTCGCCTAAGGAGTAGTGGAAAACAGATTAGGAAGGGGTACTTAGCTCTACAATCGCGCAAGTGACCGATAAAATTCAAAATTTTACCTTTGTTGTAAGGTATTATAGTGCCTATTTTTAAAAAAGGAGACAAACGAGATTGCAATAATTATCGTGGTATCACTCTGCTTAGTATTCCATCTAAAATATACGAAAGAATCCTTGAGAAGAGACTAACAACAATACTAGAACCACAACTGGAGCAATCCCAAAGTGGGTTTAGGAAGGGAAGAAGCATTCACGATCACATATTCACGATTAGCCAGGTTGCGGAAAAATTAAGGAATACAAGCCTGGAAGCATATTTGACCTAGAAAAGGCCTTCGATACATTACCAAGACAGGAAGTAGAGAAGAGTTTGAAGAATAGGAAAGTAGATCTAAAACTTATAAGAGCTATCATGAGTATGTACAAAAACAACCAAAACTGTATAAGAACCGACAATATGCAATCAGAAGACTTTCCAATCAATGAAGGTGTACGCCAGGGAGGAGTGTTGAGCCCTACCTTATTCAATCTAGTAATGGATGATGTTATAAAAGAAACAAAGAGCAGAACATCTAAACTTTTTATAGGATATAGAAACATGGAAGCAGTCTGGTTAGGGGAATGTGTATTTGCAGATGACGTGGTTATATTTGCCAGGAGTGAAAAAGAGCTGAAAAGAAACTTGGGTGTATGGAATGAAAAACTTACTGAAAAGAAATTAAAGATTAATGAGGCGAAAACAAAAGTAATGGTCATCGGAAAATCTGATAGAGTATTAAATATCGAAATAAATGGCAAGCCTTTAGAACAAGTAAATAGTTTCAAGTATCTAGGAGTATATATTGACAACAAAACAAAGCAGGACACCGAAATAAATGCTAGAATTGAGAGTACGGCTAAATTATATCACAGTCTAAAAAGGTATTTTCTAAACAAGAAAGAAGTTTCAAGGAAAACAAAACTAAGTGTATTTAGATCTGTATATCTGCCCACTCTCACGTTTGCGTGTGAAAGTTGGGTCTTAACAAAAGGGATGGAAAGTAGAATACAGGCCGTAGAAATGAAATACCACCGGAAAGTACTAGGCATTACGCGAATGGACCGAATAAGAAATGACACGATTCGAGGCAGACTAAAGGTAGAGTCTGCAACGAAACACATAGAAAAATGTAAGCTGCGATGGTTTGGTCACTTAAAAAGGTTGGATGGTGCCAGACCTGTGAAGAATATATGGGAAGCGAGGAGACGAGAGAAGAGAGGCAGAGGACGTCCCCAGACAACGTGGGACCAAGATATTGAAAAAAATTTAAGAGAAAGAGGGCTGACAAAAGAGCAAGCATCGGCGCTAGCGGCGAACAGGAAGAAGTGGAGGAAATTTGTATATGGGGAAGACAAATGAAGTCGATCAAGTATATTCCTCACACCTTAGGGTAGAAGAGGATTAAGATTATATATATATATATACCTTTGTTGTACAAAGTACAACAATACGCCCGCTCGATGGTTGAATTACCCAAAAATGAATAAATAGATGCATAGCCGCGTGAAAGCAATTACGTCTTCATTAAATCCCCATTCAAATAAGCAATTTCAACTTGCAGTAAACCTACCAGAAAGCAAGATGGATAACAACAAGTACCAATCATCATTTGTTCTTCAAACCATTGTTTTCTTTTTATTTTGCGATGAAGATTACGAAACGTAATTTAATTCTCCTTTCCATTTGCGAAGGGAAAATCAACCAGTTCCTCAAGCCTAGATTCCTCCGCCCACCCCCTAAGAGGAATATAAATTATTTTCCGCCCTCGCGCGGAAATTGCGCTAAATTTTTTACGGCCATTCCTCTTCCCCGAAATTCCTTCCGAAATCCATATATGGAACGAAACACTTATCCCCTATCCCGGACTGGTAAGAAGAAGTGCCGCTCTTCTCTCGACCATCATCATTTTTTCAACGTTCGGACACTGGGCGAATCCCGCCACCATTTCCTCCGGTAATTGGACATAAAACTGATGCTTTTATTATTCTTTAAACGTAGCGTTTTACTTTTTCCCCGAGTCTCTGATGTCTCTCGACCGTACACAGCCTCGGTTTGTTCCGGGCGAAGGTAGCGGCGCGGCGGTGGGAATGTATAGTTTTTATTTCGGTACGGGCGTCAATTTTTCACGCTCGCCCGTGCGATATTACAAACTTTATTATTATACTTGAGATGTTTCGCCCTCGTTCGTTTCGCCGGCGCGTAATGGTGGTAACAAACCGACAGGGTTCTAGGAGAATGCTCGTCTAAGAACTTATATATCATGTATGAGAGGGTGCGCCGTTCAGTTTGATGAGGATTATTTCGGAAGAACCGGTTGGAAATGTTCTGGTTTGAGTGGACGAGTGCAGCATCGTCTCATACACGAAACGTTAGCCGTGTATTTCGACATAATCTGAATGATATTTTAAAAGTCTTGTAACAATTGTAAAAAGTACACCTTTTGCTTCTGGGAAGATGGGTATTACTAGGTACTATTAAAAGTTTGAATTTTCTTTAGTAAAATATGCAACATCTTTACAGCACCGAGATTGGTTGATACTTACAACCGCAAGTAGATATTATGGGGACATAGGAGCACTAATCTCTGAGAGCAATTACCAATAACATAAATAAAACCCTGACATATAATAAATAATGCTATCCTTAAAGTCAAAAAGAAATTAAATATTGGCAGCATCACGAATGCACGTATCAGAAAGCTAACCGAATTAAATTTTAGTAATAACGATTGTTAAAGATATCTTATTTTGTTTGTAAAACAGTAACGTAAATCTGGAATGCCCAAAAATACATTCAAGATTGGATCCGAACAGAAAGACAATAATTCATGCCAAAAATATCCATTTGTACTTATCAAAAGAAAAATCTATATTACATCCACCTTACAGATAAAGAGCGAATTCATGGCTTGCATATCAAAATTTTATACATACTGCTGTGGTCTGGCACCCCGGGGTTTGTAAATTCGGTGTTATTTCATTTTTAGAGATCAATCTTTATCGATGCGTCGGGCAAATTCTCTCAGAAATTAATGTTTTATTTTTGGATAAGATTTTGTTAATTGATTTAACTGTTGGAAGTATTTTAATTGTTCTGTTTAAATTTAAATTCATTCAGTTGTACATTTTGCATTTACCAGTATTGTATATAGTTCATTGTAATATTCTAGTTTTTATTTTCTTTGCGATTCATGCGCTGCTTTGGCACGCAATTGTAAATTGTTATATGTATGCGATGTTTGGGCCCCTAAAAGGTAGTTCCTTAAACGATGCCGGTGTAAGTACAATGTTATTTTATTTCTTTTGCTACCATTTTGGTAAATTTATTTTTATTTAAAATGTTGTTCGTTTAATTTGAAATTTTTATCGTCCTTCAAGGAACTTTAATTAATAATTGCTGTTGTATTTTATTGTGTACACAAGTCGGATGTAAGATCAGTTATTTTATATTGTTCTAGAAGATACTGTTTTTTTAGTTAAGAGTTTATTTTTCCGTTTCTTAGTTTTCAAATTAGTTTTCTTTGTTAATCACCTCGGAATAGGTGAAAAGAAGCTTTGTGCTTGTGTTTAAATTTCAATTTTTATATACTTGTTTTGTCCACGTTTAAATTAATTATAGTGTGTTGTAAGTTTGAGACCACGTGGATTTTTTGTGAAATAGGATTTTCTTCTAGAACAAATTTGTCTTTTGCTTTGTTTAGAGGATTTTGAATTGTCCTCTAGTAATTGTAGTCTAATGCAGTTTTTATTTTTGGCCAGAATCTTAAATTCATGGTTTTATTTCTGCATAATTGTAATTAATTTTTTTTTTCCTTTTTTTTATAAAAATAAATTTAATGATTGTTAACGTCATTCAAAACTTCTGTTCTTTTATTTCCGGTCCTGTAAGTCGACTCACCATGTTGGTTTCTTAAATTAACTACAATCTGCAGCGGGCTATATTTATACCGTGCCACCACATAGACCGACAATGAGCGTGTCAGTCCCATAGGCTGACTACGTTCGGCAACGAGCGGCATTTGCACTGTATTAGTCCCATAGACCGACAATGATCTGCAACGGGCGATATTTGCACCGTGTCAGTCCTACAGGCCGACTACGTCCTGCAACGAGAGGTATTTGCACTGTATTAGTCCCATAGGCCGACTACGTTCTACAGCGGACAATATCTACACCATATTATCTCCTTAAAGCGATTGCGACCTGCAGCCGTGTCACTCCAGTAGACCGACTACGATGTGCAGCGGACGGCATTTGTACCGTGTCAATCGCGTAGGCTGACAACGATCTACACCAGGTGATACATGTACCATGTCAGATCCTGCGGATGTATCTACAGCGAACTATATCTGCGCCATGTCACCCCACACTATTACGATCTGCAACGGGCATTATTTGCCCTATGTCAGCAACAGAAGTCTAAATGATCTGTGATAGGCGAAATCTTCACCATAATTAAACTTAAATTGAAATTCTGCCGTGTCACTCCAATAGACCGATTACGATCTACAGCGGACGCTATTTGCGCCGTGACAGTCCCGTAGGCCGACTATGATTTACAGCGGACGATATTTGTTCTATGTCAACTCTTTAAACCCACTATATCGATGAATTTGTGCAAAAAGATATAACGATGTAGAAATCCCAGGAAACTTAATACACTTATACAATCATTGTTAAAATGTAATTCATTCATTAAATTAAATTCCAAAATTGATTTCCTTCGGTAATGCCATGTTACAATCCTTTCTGGGGCATGTATAGCTGTGAGCTGCAGAATTACAAAAATACGGCATAAGACTGGTGAGTATTCCACTATCCCACTATACTCGCATCCAGACGTGTGTATTTTTATACAGAGTCTGTTTTCTCCGTTCAAGTATTCCAACGACAATGCTACAAATTATACACATTCGCCCTTCGTAGGTACATACGTAATATAGAGCCGATGTATATCTAACTTCGTTCGTAATATATTCCCCAGTTCAACCGAAATCTAATATTCTACGCTTCACGTCCGTCAAGTTGCGCTAATGACGAGTACATAGTACATGTATCAGGTATTCGCAGATCCATTCGCGCGCGCGCACACACACACAACACAACAGTAATATCGCATTACCCGCAACGAGAAACAACGCCAGAGATCTGCTCTCTAGTGTCAAGAGAGTGGTAGGCGCACTGAAGAATCTCCAGCCCCGATCCGTGCCCTATTTTGCGGTTCGCCAGACTACGAACTTCAATTTACATCATCGACGAGCACAGTGATTCAGTTTCGTGCGCCATTGTTATTCTGACGAGATAATTATACTAGGTACGTAACGTGCAGCCCGCCCCCCCCCCCCCCCCATTAACGATATTAGCGATAAGTGATTGTCTGTGTTATCGCCGATCGTGAATAACTTACGAGATATATTCCTAAAATTGAATAAACGGGTTATTTATAAAGGTGTCTCTCATTTCACTACCAGCACGAAACGCCAAGTTAATTACGTAATGAGTGCTGATTCTTCTATAAATCACTGAGAATGGAATCGACATATGATAGGTGGTAGGACGGCCATCTTGTTTACAAATGAAATAATTACAAAAACACAATTCTCCAAACATATGAATAGAAACATTTGATTAAGGTAAATTTTGCGTATAGCACTTTCCTCTATTCCTGCAGCGAACATTAAAACTATACTTATTGTTAGAGTGACAATATTATCATTGAAGCACAGATGTCCCGGTGCTAACTCCTCTTCATTGGGGGTTTATTAAGAACGAAATGGAAGGGAATTAAACGAGTGGGTATACATGGGTATTACATTTTCATTGTATTAATTTATCCGAACGCATGTCACAAGGAAGCAAGTATTTCAATAAAATCTACCAATTGGAACTATTTTTTGCTTAAGAATAATATTATGTTCGTGAAGAGGTTTAAAGGTTTTAGGTTCTTAGAGTGATCAATGAACATTTCATGCAATCTTTAGCGTAGAAAGTACAATCTATAACTTTGAATCGCGTATAATAACTTGTTACGTGTTAAAAACACCTTTTCTTATTTAATCACTCTTTAAGGAATGTTAGAACTTATTTTACTGCTTATTTACCTATTCCGTCTTTAACCAATTTTATTGCCGCCTATTTTTGTTTTATTTTTAAATTTCAAAGCATTGCGCACCTTTTTTTATTTCCCTAACTGTACACTCTCTTATCTGAAACCATCTAAATTCATTTACATTTACTAGTTCCCGAGAATTTCGCTATTTACTTGTTTCGTATGACGTCACGTTCAACCTTGAAGTTGTTTTTTTGTAAGTGTACCGCTTTATCTTTAACATTTTCTAAATTCTTAAATTGTCAAATTTTGGTATCTATTTAGATGCATCTGTATTGCAAATTTCATTAAACTCCGTTCATAATTAGCTCCGAATTTAATTATCTTAATTCATGGTTGGAAATACTTTTGTGCGCACTGTACTTTTAACGTTAGAAATTTCGTGTAAACATGAACACCTGCAAGATTTAGGATTCGATGGTCGGATTCTATTGGCTACCTAATTGCACCGCGAGGGAGATAGAATTCGTCTTTTCTTCAAGTCACTGACTCTCGTACTCTCGTCCCCGCATCACGGTGCCCACGGCCGTTCAATAGGCGACGTCTCGCTGTATTCCCGTTGACCTAAGTACCCGTTAGTTAACCCCTGTGGGAGGATATCAGGCCAAAAAGGGAAATTCTTCACGGAAGCTGTGGTTAGCTATTTTTGCGAAGAAATCTTCTGCTGGAACCCGCTTGAAGCGGATCTCATACGCGGCGTCCCAAGCCGAACGTGGACCCGTGTGCCCTCTTCACCCGTCTTCTTTTCTGCTTCTTCATCCCCGAGGTGTTTGGTGGCCACCGACTTATTGCGTTTTGTTTATATGTAAGTTAATTTTAAGATTTATTTTTTTGGCTTTGTTGAAACGAACTACCATTGATTTAGAATAAAAATTTAACGTTAACTTTTGATACTTTATTTTTCTTTTCTCTCATTGTTGGATAACTGTAACTTTTAATACTTTTCTTTTCTCTCTTTTCTCTTTTAAACAATTGTAGTTCGTGTTTAATTGCATGCTCGATCGAGTAGGTAGATTTTTCTTTTGTTATTTGTAATACGAACTTGGTCATAAAACGTCACTCCCAAAAATTTAATTTCCTGTGTTTACATTTTGTAACCGTTTGGTGTTTTTTGCAACTTTTATTATAACTATCAAATTATTAACTTTTAATATAACTGTTTAAATAATTTTTCTTGAGTTTTATTTGATTCAATTTTATTGTCGTCGGTGCATTAGTTTTTTTATTTAATTTAACTTTTCTATTTGATTTAATTATTTACACATCAAAATTCGGCAAGTACCAATCCTTGTTTCCCTACTGGAAATTAACCATTCTGGGCTGTGACTAGAGGTACACGGGCGACAGCGTCGGGCCACGGGAGGCAACAATAGAATCAACCCAGTGGCACTCAATCCAACACCTCTCCGGCGCCTCACTGGCCGAAACGACCCAGGTTTCCACCAACAGTCGCAACGTGGGAAATAAATTACAAACTGTGTTTTATTTTCCCTCCTCCCCATCTTTGGTACTTTTGCAATCATTCATTTTATTTAATATCTGTATAATTTATATAAACATATTTTCTTCCATTTTTTTTTATTTTATTCAATCTAGTCTCATGCTCTGGAAAATTGCTACTGTCTAAAACGCCCTGAGAATTCGCTGGTAGCAAACTTCTCTGAAAAATTGTTGGAATTTTCTGATTGGGAGTCGCCTTATTCTTACATATTATTTTTCAATAAATAGCGAAGTCAAGTTTAGACCAAGAATTACTATTTTTTCTGCTATAGGAAACAGTTCATTTTTCCACTTCCCTGATGCAGCAATAAATTGCAAGCGCAGTTTGAAAAGCTGTCCTGTTTTTGTTGAAGTTAACCGAGATGCTTTACCTGGGCTTCTTTCCTTCTATTCCAATAGCTTTTTTGTTGTAAGAAGCCTTCGCAACATTGCAGCTTCTTGGCCTTGTATTTAGTCTTCCATTTTTTTTTTTACTAGCCATTCTAGGATCCTAGTACCCTCCACTAATCTGCACAGATTTTTGGCTAGTTGATCGAAGAAATCTTCTGGATTCCTTATTGGCTTGCCAAAAATTGCCCGTCTTCTTGCGTCCAGAATCTCGCACTTGCACAGTCTGCAATTGGTGTCCCCAATGTTGATTCCAATTTTTCGTTAGGTGTCGTTTCAGTGTATAATGTTCTATTAAGAGACTTCTTACGATACGAAGATTATTCCTATTCAGCTACAGTAGTTCTTCAGCTTGCTTTTTTGATGGTTCCTTAATAACGTCTTACCATGAATTTGCCTGGCTGTATTATTCCAGTGTTCTTTCTGTTTATGTTTGACCCAACTTCTTACCTGCTCACGTGCTGTGTTTTTAGACACCCCAAGGACAGAGTATAGGCCTATATATAAAGCAAATAATCCCCTTCTTGCTAACTTATCGGCTTTTTAGTTTCCTTCGATTGGTAAATGTCCAGGCACCCACAGAAAAGTGAATTTAATGTCGGTCTGTCAGGCTATTCAGTTCTCGAATACGTCTGATTAGCGTTATATCAGGGTTAGCAAAGCTATGAGAACCTGCCCAACAGCAGTTTTGAAGTAGTATTGGATCTTGCCCCCCTCCACATTGTAGTAGAGGGCGTGGCGAAAAGAACCGCAACTAAGCATGGTCAGGAAGGAATGATAGGCATAGGCCTCAATCTCCTGAAACGTGATCAAACCTGCGATCATCGCCCGGATTGATATGCTCAAAAATTTAGCTTTGTGAAGGAATTCACCATAAGCTAAGTCACAGGAGCGAGTGGGATCATAACACCTTTTGAACTTGAATAGGAATTGCCATCAAATGGTATACTGATGGCTCCAAACGGCAGAAGGAATGAATAGGAATATATGGGCCTAGAACTACATATTTCGAAAGCTTGGGAAAATAGCCAAGTTAATTTCAGGCGGAAATACACGCTATTGGAAGATGTATTTAGTTCATATGGATAAGAACTATGAAAGCAGGAGATTTGTCATGTCTGATAGTTAAGCAGCCATCAAGGCGCTGAGCTCATATGAAATCAGTTCCAAGCTTGGTCTGGGAATGCTTAGGGAATGAAAGAGCTGGCAAAAGGAATAAAGTAACCCTCCTGTGGGTTCCGGGTCACACAGGAGTGGAAGGAAACCGAAATAACGGATAACCTCGCAAAAAAGGGCTGGAATGCTTTGTGAGGGCCTGAACCCTTCTGCGGGTTAAGTAGCAGTACAATATGAAGAAACTGAAAATAGAAATGGAGCAGAGAAAATCCAGTTACTGGGAAATCTCCAGGGAATGAGGCAAAGTAAAATTTCCTGGGAACTTATAACCAGAAGAGGTTTACAGAATGCATTCAACCTGAGTAAGAACAATGTTCGCATTTAACAGGAATACTTTCAGGCCTTGTAGACTGAAAGAACACTTGAGTAAGCTTGGATTGGGAAAGATCCTGAATGCAGATTTTGTGGGTAACGGATGAAACATCCATCCACCTTCCTCCCAAACTGCGTAGCACTGTCAACTTGAGGGCATTGCACCTGGGAGCATGTGAAATCGAAGAAGGAGACTTACCTGGACTGGGGCCTGGCTCTGACATCCTACACTTTCTAAAAGGAATAGGATTGGAAGGCCAGCTGTAAAGCAGCAAGAATAGGGGACACAATAGATCTTTTAGGTCGCAGTGTAACACCACCCTTCTATTTATATATATATATTTACATAGGGTTAGCAAAGTGGAATTAACTGATTTATATTCTTTAATTAACTGATGCTTTAATATGTATGACCCTGTACTCTATCCTCTAGTTTCTTCTTATCACCAACTTTATTCCGGCACAGAATCATTTTATTCTAAACGTATTTCCAATAACAATGCCTCGCAACCCTTCGATCTGACGAACTCGCTTCCTTCATCCCCTTTTCCGTCGTTTCCTCATCGTCCTTTATGAATTACCAAATCCCCTTTCGTGTTAAAATCTCATCGTAGGCGTGAGCGATAATTGTGTGCTGACTAAGGTCCTCCCGTCTCCCGGCAAATAGCGATCGAGAGTGTATGATGGCGGAGTACGTGAGGGGTTACCGAAGGTTGCCAGTAGAGGCTCTTTTTCTTCCCGTCTGGCAGGCGTTGGGAGCGCCGCCATGATACGGACCGACTCTCGAGTGCAATTAGTACGACCGCGACTGTCATTTTCTTCTGTCACCGAGAACTGGCGCCCTCTACGACGGTCGCCGCAGCACACAGACGGCTTAAAGAATATATATAGATATATCTGCGTTCCTTCGAAAGGCCCTCTAGCCCACTCCCTCGCCTCCATCCGACCCTCGGCGTGATTCTGCCGCTCCCGTTGGCAAAGTGGAAATGTTCCACTCGGCTATTTCCTCCTTGATTCATTAAAAGTTTGCATTTTTAATGGCGGGGCCTTTAATTCTTAAACATCCGCAATTGAAACAAAGTTTTCAGGAGGACGATTCGGCCTGAAAGAGATCCGAGCGAGGTTTGGGGAACGAGGAAGCGGAAGAACATCAGAAAGCAGATGATGATGATGATGATGATGATCATGATGACGGGGCGAATAAAAATCTCCACACCGCTCAGATGCTCGCCAGTTAATTTAATAGGAATAATTCTTTTCAATTCCGCGCGGTGGCATTTTGAAATTCTTCTAATCGTAACTTCAGAGCGAGTGCGTCTCGAGATGTTTCGTTTTTGTAGCGCACTGGAGATAGCATCGTATTAATGATGCCTTATATACTTGCTAACCGTAGATCCAGTAAATTTAAACAGCTTTTTCTGGTATAATAAGTTGAATAACAATTTTATTATTAATAAATTACATAATTTCTAGTCGAGGCATAGAACCTAATGTAACTAACCAGGTTATAGAGCCATGGAAGCTAGTTTATGGTATAATGACATTATATTGAAAACCTTTGACTCTAATAGGGATTTAGACCAGAATTAGGACTGAACATATACAGGGTGTTTCAGACCACTCGTCCACTATCTTTTTTCGTTCGCGATCTATTGCAGCTAGCACTAATGCGACAAAAAATTTAATAACAAAACCCTACCTAAAGAATCATTCGAAAATATTTTCAACTTCCGGAATCGTTCCATTATACCGGAAGTGGATAGCAACTTTCTTATTTTAAATGGAATCATGTTTTTTCTTATCTCAATGAATTCTACAGATTATTTGAACACAATTTTCACTAAAGTTCTCTATCCCTAAAATCAACCGTTTTGGAGATATTTACGATTTGTCAAATTTTTGACGTTTTCATCTATTTGTCGAAAACATACCATATTTTGTAAACCATTTAAGGATAATGATGTCATTTACTAGTATCCAAGAAAAATAGTTGTTCCTACCAAATTCTATCAAAGAACCACTAAAGTGTATACAGAGTGTTCATAAATCGATTGTCAATCGAATACATTTAGCCTTCGAAAAATTCTTTTTTTCAAATGTAACATTACTTTCTAATTTATACCATACAATGTAGAAATAAATTCTCCCGTCGATAAGTATAAAAGATGCATATACCCCATTCCAGTCGTTTTTCAAGAATATCAACCAATTTATTTACTCGGCTATGAAAATTTTAGTAATTTCTTGCAGTTAGGCTATGAAAATGCCAGTAGGTTTGACAATCATCCAAGCCGTGTTACTTTACTTCATCATTAAGATTAATTATTTACCATTGCTGATTCCATGGTTATACGTTGAGGTTGATAGGAGCATAAATAGTATATTAAAGACAAGTTTCAATTTGACGTTTTCAAAGTACGAATTCAGAGTTTAAGAACGAGTGGCGTAGCCACGAGTTTCTTAATGAATGAGTGCTTTAATGTCAAATGAAACGTGTCTTTTATGCTATTTCTTGCAATTAGTTTTTTAAATTTCTCTTTTTTGTAAAAGCAAAACGAGAAAAAATTTGATATTTAGGGAAATTTTGTGGCGGTTTCACCAATTGTCACCTTGGTTTGGCACAGATTTAAATTAACAAGTTAATTTAAAATTGACACATTTTTGAAATTTGTTTATATTTATATTACTAAAGTAACATATTATAATATTTAATATGAGTTCTACAACTTTTTCAAGCACTCCGCCTGAAATACGGCAAATTGTTGAAAAACATTAATAATTTACTTCCGGAGAAATCGCACACTATGTATCAAAAGCGATACAAAAATTTTGAAAAATGGTGCAAAGAAAGGAAATCTTCATATTCTGAGAACGTCTTACTTGCTTATTTGAAATGCTACGTAAAGATTATAAATCGTCATCATTATGGTTCGATTTATCGATGTTAAGATCGTGTTTAAATGTACATAGAATGTGGATATATCAAAAATATATGAAACTTCAAGCATTATTAAAAGGCTATCTAAAGGTTTATCAAACAAAAAAATCTAAAATTATAGAAGAAGAAGATATTCATAGATTTGTGAAATAAGCCGATGATAAAATATACTTAGCTATAAAGGTTAGTGTTGATTTTTTTCGTTACTTTTTTGTAAATTTTTATATTCTAGGTTATTTTGATAATAGGATATAATGGAGCCTGTAGGCGAGAAGAATTAATTAATATATGTGTGGAAGATCTTCAAATACAATTCCGATTCCATTATAGTCAACATACCTAAAACAAAAAACAATGTACCCAGAATGTTCGCAGTGATTGATGTTAAACTGCATCGAACTTATAAAAAAATATAAAAATCTGCGGCCTAAAACAGTTGCTCGCACAACGTTTTTTTCTAACTTATCGTCATGGCTGCTTAATTAATAGCCCTATCGGTATTAACACCATGGGAAATGTTCCTAAACAAATTGCCAGTTTTCTTCATTTACAGATCCTCATCTTTATACAGGACATTGTTTTAGAAGATTCAGTGCGACACATATAGCAAATACTGGAGGTGATATTTTAACTATAAAACGATTAGGGGGCTGGAAAGCAGGCTGTTGCTGAAGGTTACGTTGCCCTTTCTATGAAAATAAAATTGATGTTGGAAATATGTTTGCACAGGAAAATAATGTGAATCTACCTGGAACTTCTGGGAATGGTTCACAGTTTGAGTACTCCAACAGAAGCAATATCACTATCCCAGAGAACGATAATTTTCAACAGAATGTTTCTACTGCACACGGTATCACTTCGAAAGATAATTCAAACGTTAATATAAATGTTTATAATAGTTGTACTATTTCAAAGATTAATTAAAAATATCAAATCTTACAATGAATTTTAATATAATAACCTCAAACTTGCTTTCAAAATGTCATATTGACATCTCCATTTCTGTTGCAATGTGACCAACTTAAAATAAATCTGCTTAATTGTTCCATTTCTATTACGCAACTAGTGCTGTAATAGACCCTATTGCGGCACTAGTGGAATAAATGGTATGGTTACGGCACTAATTGCAAAAAAGATATTTTATATTTATTGCTTATGTAGAATGGAATAGATGATACTCAATAATTTAAAGATGCCAGATAAAATGATGGTACTTGTTACATTAAAAAAAATAGATCACAATAATTATAAAAAAATTATTGCACTTAATGTGAAATAACTAAATAAAAATAAATTATTCAAAATGTGTGCCGTTTCTTTCTATACATCGCTCTATTCTGGCCTCAAAGTTCTTATGAACTCGAATTAGTTCTTCTCTGCTTATGGATCTACACGTTTGCCTTATTCTCATTTTCATTTCTTCCGCACTTTGCGGACGATTTTGATAAACAATTTCTTTCACCCTTCCCCAAAAATAATAGTCTAAACATGTCAGGTCTGGTGATCTAGCTAGCCATGAAATTTCGGACCCTCTCCCAAATCTTTTGTTTGGAAACATTTCACTTAATTTTTCTCTCACATGTACAACAAAATGTGCAGGACAACCATCGTGTTGGAACCACATATTTCTTCTTGTTTCTAACGGTACGTTTTCGAGGAGCACTGGCAATTCATTTGTTAAGAAATTGCTGTACACATTCCCGTTTACCGTTTCTTCAAAAAAGTAGGGTCCAATTATTTGGTCACCAAGGATGCCGCACCACGTGTTTATGCTCCACACATTTTGAGTGTCAAGTTCTTGCATTCAGTGTGGACTTTCGTGTGACCAATAATGTAAATTATGATGATTTACTTCACCATTACTTTTAAATGTTACTTCATCTGACCACAATACCTTTTCAAAAAATCGAGGGTCTGCAATTAATTTTGTTTGTGCCCATCGACAAAAACGGACCCTGGCTTGGAAGTCGCCGTCACGTAATTTTTGACGAAGCGAGATATGGTACGGGTGCATTTTGTGGTCATTAAGAACTCGCCATACGCTCACATGGTTAATGCCTGACTCTCGTGCTATATTGCGAGTGCTTGATTGAGGATTAACTACGACTGCCCCCAAAACATCTGCTATTCTCTCATTTCTAATGTGCCGAACAATTTGCTTGCCCTTGTTGTGGTTTTTGCGCACATTTCCTGTTTGTTGCACACAGAGAGAAATAAAACGAGAGAATACCTTACGCGTAAACTGTCGTCGCTCTAGATACCTTTCGGCATATATACACGCTGCCATCGCCATATCTTTTTGACACTCACCCATAATCATTAACATGTCGAATGCTATAAAAATAATTCATAAAACTTAAACTACAAAAAATAACAAAATAACGCGTAACGATAAAGCAAACAACAACAAAGAACCACTAATAATGAAAATTCGACTATAACAGGGAGATTAGCAAAGACAAGTTTAGCACTTCTGGATCTGAAACTGACATGACAACGCTATTGCTTTAATAACTGAAACTTTCACAGCCCACTACAAGAAATGTACTAAAATTTTCATAGCCGAGTAAATAATGGTTGATATCTTGAAAACGACTAAGGAATAGGTATATGCATCCTTTATACTTATCGACGGAGAATTTATTTCTACATTGTATGGTATAATTAGAAATATAATGTTACATTTGAAAAAAAAAAAGAATTTTCTAAGGTCTAAATGTATTCGAATTGACAATCGATTTATGAACACTCTGTATACAATTTAGTGGTTCTTTTGACAGAATTTGGTAGGAAGAACTATTTTTCTTAGATACTAGTAAAATGACATCATTATCTTTAATGGTTTACAAAATATGGTATGGTTTTCGAAATAGATGAAAACGTCAAAATTTTGACAAAATCGTAAATATCTCAAAAACGGTTGAATTTAGGGATAGAGAACTTTAGTGAAAATTGTATTCAATCAAATAATCTGTAGAATTCATTGAGATAAGAAAAAACATATGATTCCATTTAAAATAAGAAAATTGCTATCCACTTCCGGTATAATGGAACGACTCCGGAAGTTAAAAATATTTTCGAATGATTCTTTAGGTAGGGTTTTGTAATTAAATTTTTTGTCGCATTAGTCTAGCTGCAATAGATCGCGAGAAAAAGATAGTGGACGAGTGGTCTGAAACATCCTGTATTTCTATCGTGAGTTTCTCAGGTGCACTGTGATTATTTCTAACTTAGAAGACCCGTTATTTGTATTAGTCTCTCCAAAACAATCATAATTCATAAATCATTTACGAGAAATAGGAACTTAGATGATCTTGTACTTCTAAAACTCCGGATTGAAGAAATAAACTGTCAAAGGAAGTGCAATATCTAGACTCGAAGCTTACTTGGAATCGACATCTTCAGGTGATAAAAACCAGAGCCTAGAAGAGCACATGAAAAACATGGGGGTTGAGGCTTAATACGTTGTACTGGACTTACGTCACGATTATCAGATCCATGATCACTTATGCATCTCTGGTATGGTGAGCAAAGACGCGGCAACCAACTGCAATAATTAAAGTTAACAAGATAAACATTTTTTGCGTGTTTGAAGATAACAAGAGCAATGAGGACTACACTTATAGCAGCAATGGAACGCTTCCCTCCCATCCATTTGGTGATAATGGGCGAGGCAACAAGAACGGAGCATCTATTCAGAACATGTTCCATTCTACTGGTACATGCTTTATTGTATGGTCTATATTTTTCTGTCGGAGATGAAAACCCGTCCAGCGTGAGCCATAAAAAAATCAATTCCTTTGCACTCGTAGCGATTTCGAGGTCAAACATTCGTATGAAACCTAGAGGAAGAGCTTTTTTATACGTCCCATTGGGCCGGCGAAATCTTAGGGAAAGTTGTTTGGGGCACAAGTGCGATTAAAGCTGTTGCGAGTAAAAGAAAAATAACGTAAAGGGAGAAACTGGGGTGCAGTTATGAAGAGGGGAAGATTTTTTTGGCGTTATTTTTCTTACGTAGTATATGGCAAAGGTAGAAATGTTTTCTATTTTTCTTTTGTAGTGAATAGTTAAGATACGAGGTTTTTGTGCATTATTTTCACTGTTTGAGTATGTAGGATACGATCTATGCCTTCCGACTAGCTCTGTGTTTTTGTGATAGAAATCTATTATGTATACAAGGATCCTAGTCAGGCTTCTATAACTCTTTTATAACTCTTTTAGGAATCGATGACTCTAAGACTGCTAAAGCTAATCACAATGGTACCTGTATAAAATCGGAAGAAAAAGGTATTGCTGTTGTTCCAATTGTTTTTAGACCATTACTGGTTCATTCTTCTACCGTTTCAAATACAAATTCATAATGTGCGAAAAACGGAACAGATAACTGAAGATGGCACAAGCTATCGAAATCGAGGGGACGTGGAGGTTGCCTCTTCAACCTCAGAAGGATAATAATAAATAATAATAATTTGCTGGCTATCAGTGTTATATCTGTGCTATACCTGTGCGTGTCACTCCATAAAGCGACTACGATCTGCAACGAGCGATGTTTGCATGTTATGCAGTCCCATATACAGACTATGTGATATAACGGAAAATATCTGCATCATGTCAGCTCCTTAAACCGACTACGACCTACAGCGGGATATATTTCTGTCGTGTCACACCAGTAGACCGATTAGGATCTGCAGTGGATAGTATTTGTACCGTGTCAGTCTCGTAGACCGACAACTATCTATACATGATATAAATTTGTACCCTGTCAGTTCCTTAAATCGACCACAGTACCATCTACAGGGGGTTGTATCTGTGTCGTATCACCAAGTGTCAAGCAAATGGGGCTGCTTTTTCAAAACCAGAAGGATAACAATAATCACTTGCTGGCTATCAGTAACACAGGTCTGGGGCTGTTTCTCAGGTCCTGCTTCCAGTGTAAGGTTTTTTCCATAGTTTTCCTTTACTCCTTAGCGAATGCCATATGCTATATATGCGAATATAATAACAACTGCTAATTGATCGATTCATTATATTTTTGTTATTATTATTTTCATAATCATATGGAAATTATTTAATTAAAGCAGAAACATTTTAATAACTAAATCGACCACGATATGCAGCAGATTATATTCCTACCGTGCCACTCCAGTAGAGCGACTACCATCTGCATCATAGGGAAATTATTTACTTAGAGTAGGAACATTTCAATTGTTATGGAATCCATATAGGTAGCCTCGTGTAGTATCTTTAGGTGGAGCACGAGGTTTAGCATGAATTGTAATTATTTAGCTTTTCACAAATGATGTGTGTAAATAAGTAGTGAAGGCGATAAAATGCGAATTTGGTCTTCTACGTTAAATCATATGCGTTTTTGAACCAGAACTGCCTCCCGTACATTATAATTAAAAGCGAGCACTCCAGTCTCATCCAGAACAATTTTGGAGAGTATCTTCCATCTTAAGCACACGTTATGCGTTTAACTAACAGTAACACTTTTTTGTCTTTGTGGTAGTATTAAATAATGCAATTTTTGAATGTTAATTTCTTCATGTAGGCATCCACAACGTATGTACCAACTCCGGCATCATTACCTTTAAATGCTCAACCGTGCAGCATATATACATTTATGTAGGATACGAGGTTCAAGGGATAACCGGCCGTGCGATTCATGTGTCATGAATTTGCGGAACGAGCATGGCTGCATATGATGGCCTAACTTGTTCTCATCCAGTATATGTACATACATTAAGCTAGTGTGCAATCAATACCGAGCAGGACCAACCACTTGAGCAGAACATTGACGTTTCGCTTCAGAAGTAAGTGCAATGTACGGGAGCAAGTTGAATTAGAAATAAGTTGGGTACATTCTTCCTTAGAACCATACTTCTACAAGGTTTAAAACCGATTATCGCTACCCCAAGCATCGACTCACACTAAGTGAGAACAATTTAGAATATAATTGCCTGAGGTTCTATAACAAATTGCCATCACATATTAAAACTGTTAAAAAAATTGTCATAATTTAAAAATTAGGTATACAAATTATTACTAGAAATAGAACCGTACAATATAGAGGAATTTCTAACCTCAAATATACATTTATAAATATTTCCTCTTGACCTAACGTTTGCAATTTTCCTTTTGTATTGAAACACCACAATAATGAAGCTATTCTATTATATTCTATTCATACTTAATGTTATTTTACATGTTTTTCAAGTTAAATTGATTACCCAAAGTTGTGGATTTTTTGTGGATTGACTACAAAAATTAAAGATAATGATTTCATAATTACATACTTAAGATTTAAGTCTTTTAGATGATGAAATAATCCTTTCAACACGCGATGAAGGATGATGTGATCCCTTTTTTTGGTTATATTAACGTTTTGTTATAAACATTGGGATGGAGTGAAGGATAATAACTGGAAAATGTAGTGTTTTTTCTTGTTTTTCA
Organism: Protaetia brevitarsis; assembly: GCA_004143645.1. Taxonomy (NCBI): domain Eukaryota; kingdom Metazoa; phylum Arthropoda; class Insecta; order Coleoptera; family Scarabaeidae; genus Protaetia; species Protaetia brevitarsis. The sequence continues at coordinate 35,053 of RXPK01000279.1, forward strand.
TTTACTGAGATGAGATTTTTCATATTCTAGCGACTAATTTCCATTTATTAATAAATACCTATGCACCAGGCTACTTATTCTAGATCATGTATACCAGTCAAATAATTTGGATAATAAAGGGAAATAGGAGAAAATTTGAAGAACAAAGTTGAATGCTCCAATGCCCTATTTCTATAGAGCCCGAGTAAGAACCAACCTTAGCTTCTACTAGTTCTCCAGTCCTTACTATTTTTTTAACTGGAGAATGAAAGAGTGGTTAAGAATACTATACAATACTTGGCTTCCAGACCAGAAGAAACCAGAAGTCAAAACTCAGAACGGTTCCACATTCTGGATCTCTTCTATCCTCGCAGGGACCATTCTCAGTGCTGCTGTTTTGGACCTGAAATTAAGTTTTAACTGCTATCCTGGAGATTCTCCTTACGATTACGGACGAAACGTGTGTTTCTCTCTAATCCAACTCTTTACCTCGTCCTTGGAATTTACAAAAGAATGTGAATGCATTGGAGTGGAAAGCTCACAATCAGTTTTTTTCAACCGTTTGCTTACAGATGGAATATCTGCGTACTGCTGTGGTAGACTCCCCGTTGTTCGCGAGTGTATTTTAAGTTTGCATAGCATAGATTTTGTCTTGTTTACTCCGTTTGTTCGGTATTCAGTGTGACGAGAATTTTCACAAATTTAGATTTAGTTTGTATAGATTAAGTTAAAGAGTTGATTGTATGATTTATTTAATTTAGTGTTTTTAAATTAATTTCATTCATTTAGATGTCTAGCGTTTGCTAGTTCTGTTTTATGCGTTTTCTACTAGATTTTGTCGGTGAATTGTACGACTACGATTGTAGAGTTTTGTCAGGCAGTTCCTTGGTCGACTGTTAACGTGAGTAGACGTATTTTTGTATATTATTGATGCCATTTTGTAATTCATTTTGATATTCTAAAATTTTCGCATTAATTGAATTTTATATAGCCAATCAAGGAATTCATTTAGTAATAATTGTTAATATATTGATGTGTGCACATTATAGATATAAGATCATTTATTATTTTTGTGCAGGAAGATATATTTTAGTTGTAATTCTCTCATTATAGTTTAAAGAGTTAATTTTTCCGTTTTTCTATTTTGCCGTTTTATTTTTATTTTTCAATCACCTCGATTGGGTGAGTAGAAGCATTGTACTTGCATTTTGGCTTTTCATTCTTGTTATTTTCTAGAAATTGTCCATGTTTAATTTAGTTTGTTTTAATTTGGAACCACGTGGATTGATATTGGTATATTTAGGATTATCTTCCTGAACAAACAAACCTTTTGCTTTGCATAGGAAATAGCATTGTCCTAGTTTAATGTAGATTCAAGTGCAGTTTTTAATTTAGGCCAGAACCTTCAGTTGACGGTTTTTTTTTTCTGCACAAGCTGTAATTAAACCCGTTTGTAAAATAAAATTTGATTATTAATTATCTTCGTTGGGTTAAAATTCTGTTCTTTTATTTTTTTTTGAACCTTTTCAATTTTTGGGGTATTAAAGAAAGTCAGATTTCTTTCACCCACAATTTACTTTTCGTGGTTAGATTCAAGTTTTAATTGGCGAGGGTAACTCTGAGATTAATAGTTCTTTTGTACCCTTTTAAGTTATATCCGCTGAGCTAGCTAATTTAATTTTGTTTTTCCTTGTTAGTTCCTTTTTGCAAGTTCTTTTAATTCAATCAGTTCACAGCAGTACGTTACCTTGTGTTTATTTCTTTTCGAAAACCCTTAAATCTGCCTCCATAGTGTCTTCCATTATTGCTTTGATCAGTCTTAGGATTTTTCCTGGTATTCCCAACTTCTTTGCATCTTTTAGGATAACACTTCTTTTTAAGCTATTGAAGGCTTTCTTAAAAGTTCTTCCATTTGTAGTCTCGACAGTTCAGTATTATTCATTCTCTTTATCGTCTTCTTCTTGTATATTTATATCATTTATATAATCCTCCCAGACTTCATTCTCTATGTTTCTGGTATACTGATATAGTTTAGTGTTGTTCCTATTATCTCTTTCTTTCTCCTCCTTCATTTCCCATATCCACAATTCTTTATTTTTCTTTTTCAGTATATACAGGCACGCTATGTAACAAAACAGTGTTTAAAACAATGCTAAACACTAAAGTTTTAGATTGCTAAGCCAGTTATAAATTTCGTGTCAGCCGGTCTTATTACATCGATGCATAGATTAGATTAGATTAGGATTGGGGTGGCCTATGGAACTGTTTCACCTCGACCTTTTCAGATCTATTGTGAACCCCTTTTTCCTAGAGGACGCTCTCTAATTTTGCCCTCTTAATTCGGCCTATCATCTTTGAGAGTGGCCTCTTTATGTAGCTACTAGCTGTGGGGTTCTCCTCCCCCAATACTAGAAACCTTGGCCTCGCCAGGCCTTCACATTGCCACAGCACATGAACTGGTGTTTCTTCCTCTTCTTGGCAATATCTGCCAGGCCTATCCTGTACATACGCCTATTCAGTTTACAATAGCCAGTTAGCAGACCTACAATCATATTGACAGTCTTTCTGTCTTTATTCAGTAGATCTCTCGTGAATTCAGGCACATCGATGTATAGATGTTTGAAATAAATTTTCATTCCTCTCAGTGCATTAATATTTCATCGGAAAATCGGTACGATTGCAACAAATACCAACCACCTTTTCGGTATACAACGCTTCCCTGTTCTCCTTCCGAGCTCCAAATCATAATGGCGACAAATTTTTCCATCAATTTTTAATTAAAACTCCCACGGGCGATTTCTTGTCTCGCCTCTCTCCGCGTCCCAGGATATAAAGGATAATTTCCCGTCCGCACAAATTACCGCATTTTTCTCCTCGAAAGCGGACCGAAATTAAAACAATACCAGACGATAAATCCGGCGCGAGAGAGCGCTGCGCCCCTCCCCCCTAGCCGTACTCGCGCATCTGTAAATAAATACGTTTCATCAGGGAAACTGGGCATCCCCTTCCCCCCACCGACTCAGTAGTCAGGAAGGAGGAGAGGAGAAACCCGGAACTTCAGAATTAACATCGTGTATCTCAAGAATTAAGACAATGCGGAATCTGAAGCCAGACCATCTATTATCCTCACCATCTAACAGTCTAAACGAGTCCAATTTAATCACGCAACGCAAATATACAAAGAAAGTCTTGTTCGTTCTTTCCTTGCCATCTTTGCCTCGGCGTATTGTCTTTTGTTTCGTTACGTCTTACGGTTTTTCCGTCTCACTTCCCGGCTTAGGCAAGGAGGGCGGGGGGGGGGGGCTTTTCACAGTTTGTCCTTCTTATCCCGTTTCCCTTCGTTCTTGTTATAATTTTCGTGCGACAGGTGACAGGTGATCGTTACCGGATCTGGAAATTGGTCCGCGAAGGACACCAGCTGCGTCCTAACAAAAGGAATTTTCCCTTTCGACGCTTCCCCGGGTTCCCCTGGCGTCACTACCCCCCTCCTACCAGGAGCCCTTTGACTGTGAAGAATACTTCTGATTAACGTCGACGAGAGAAAGGGTTGAAAAGCAGTTCGGGATACGTGTATGAAAGGTGATGATTGTGTCTTATCTTTTCCGTCTGCTGTAATTATCCAGTATTTATGTATGCATGTTCGTACGTGCCTAGTTCGTTTCGTATCCCTTTGTCCTTCGTCGCTCCTGGTACGAAGCTGTTAATTACCGAGCTAGCCTCCATCTTTTAAAAATGCGTGAAAAAAGTAGATGTAGATGCTGTTTATTGATGGATGACGTCGCAAAAAACCAGTAAACGGATCGACTTCAAAGAAGACTTCGTATTTCATTTTATAGCATATATAGACAAATATTATCATTGCAATAAAACACGGCATTGAGTCAGTAAAAGCTTTATAATTTGCCAAATCAAATTTCAAATCGGGAAATCTTGTTTCCCACTCTGAGATCACGTTATCTCTGGGAGGGAGCATTAAATTTCCATTAGGGGAAGTATATATATATTGTAACACTACAGAGTAGCATAAAGCCCGGTTTAAAAAAAACTAAATTTTAATAAAAAATTACATTAATTACATTAGTAAAAATCAAATTTAATACATCCCAGTGTCATCTATATTTATTAATTTTAAATCAGAAGTGTGCTCTCTGACAAGCCAGGTGGCATGCAGGGCGAGAATTTCCGATTGAAGCACGTTGACATAAAAAAAAATAACGAATAGGTAGTTACCACCCTTATTATATCTCAGTACCTGTGGAGATGGGGTGTGAGGATGTTGTGAAAAATGTCCTCTCCTTCAATTTTAATGTTAATGACCAGTTTCGAAGATGTCGTAGGCACAATAGTGTTGTAGCTCGATGGTAATCAATCTCTCACGTATAATGAAAACATTTAAGTGCGAATAATAGTGGTTTTATTTAGTAAAAAAGTTCGAAATGTGAACCTGCGTAAGATCAGATATAAATCTAAAGATATTATTATCTCAGGTAAGTTACGTGAGTCCGCTTAATTAATAACAATAACGTTTTATTAGTAATTCCACCTTTTGCAATATAAATTCATTATTGAGAACATGAATACGTCTAAATTAAATTTCAAAATTCCCGTGTTTTCTAAACGTTCAAACAGGAGTTAAGCTATGCTTAAACACCGTGTGAATCAGAATGACCAACCTTGATGGTAAATTATTGGATATTGGTTCGTACCGCAAATACATATCAAATACTTATTCCTAGAATACTACCAACTCATATAAATTTTCCCCAAGTAACTGCAAACCGTTTAGCAATGATACAAACAAATTCCTAACCCCAAAATTTGCTGCCCGTATTAAAATGGAATTTCTTATAGTATAATTAAAGTGTAATTAAATTTAGATTAGTATTGTAATAATACGTTTATTTTTAGGTAGATTTGACGAGGAATACCTTCTAAAAGGACGAATTCAACGGACATCGCTGTGGTCAGGCATGATCGGGTATCTGGTACATCGTAGGTACTTCAGACCACGGAGGATGGCTCGATCAGGACAGGAACATTACTCGGGAAAATTGTCGTTGGAGAAAAATTACCCAAAAGGTTGTAGGTAATTTGGATAATATTTATGTGATAAACTTGTTAACAATTAACAATTATTTTTAGGTTGTAATTTGGATAAAATTGGATTTTTTAAAATAGCCGTTAAATTTTTATGAAAACAAATTGAGACACGTCTGCCTCTGATGAAGTTTGGCTGTTGAATTGTTTCGAATTGAAAACTTTTAACCGACTTGTAAGGCGATTGTCTTCGACAAGGGAGTACAACTGTCGCAGGATGTCCGTTATTTTAACCGAAATGAGGGGAATATAGCATTGTTTTACATGAGAATGCCATGTGACCGAATGGACTGTCGATGTTTAAACGAAATGAAAAATAAATAATTAATTGCAAAATTCTGGAATCACCTTACAATTAAAATATAATAAAGGTAGGTGTCTTCTAGGATCATGAGAAAAATACATTTAAAATTTTTAAACACTTAGTACTATGTAAAAATTAACAATCTTAAAATTCATTACTGTACACCAAAAGTAGGCAACCATTTATACACATAGAATTGTGACGAATCCAAATTTCCAGCAATTTCCCATGTCTTTTCTGTTGAACATATCAATGCAATTGGAATGCCATGCATATAAAACATTATTAAACTAAATTTAAATGAAATAAAATACACTGTAAAAAAAAGTTCATTTGAATTGAACCTTGGATTCAACGTTGATCTGTCAATATCTATTGTAAAAATATACTATTCAAATTCTAATATTCATATTTCCATGTGTAGGTGATATCACTGCTGATCATCTTACTCCTGAAGGGAAATTCTGAAGGAAAATGCTTGAAGAGACTTCCAAATGCAGAGATTCCTACAATCATCGTCTGGCTGTTGCCGCTACATTATATCCTTTTTTTAATTATATCAAACTGGTTTTAAAATATAAATAGTAACTTTACATTTAAATAATATCGAATACACATTCCATAACAATATATAAATTAATCGTGCATATACGAGAATATATTCGCACAAGTACAAGTGATTATTTCGAAAGTAGAAATAATATTATTCTTCTAGACTGAGTCTCCCTGCATCTCGATACATTTGGTCCAACGCCTCCCCCATCCTTTCAAACCGTCAGAAAAAAATTGTTTGTCTAAGCTTAAAAACTACCGGTTTACAGCAGTCTTCCACCTCAGCATTTGACGCATATTTTTTCCCTTATTTTTTTTTTTTTTTCAAATTAGGAAACAGGAATAAGTCGCTGTGAGCTATATCTGACGAATAGGGTGGAGGTAGAAGCAGTTCAAACTTCAGTTCGTTCAATTTTCCCATTGCCACCATGCACGTGTGAACCCCAGCTTTATCCTGGTGAATTTTTTTTCTTAGCCAAATGCGGACGTTTCTTCTTAATTGTGGCCTTCAATTTATCAAAAAATGCAGCATAGTACTGTCCGTTGATTGTTCCAATCTTTGCAAGATAATCGATCAAAATTATTCTATCTATCTATCCCAAAATAGTGCCGCCATCACTTTTCCTGAGGAGAGAACGCCCTCTACCTTCAGATCAAGTATGTAACCTTAAGAAAGACTGGACCTTCCCTAGAAGACCTGGAAACAAGGACACTTAAGAGCTTGAACTTGTTGGATGAACTCTAATATAACATCCAACCAACAGATTGCTGGCCCGTCTGACAGACATCTATCCAAACTTTCCATCAAAAGGGTTCGGGACTGCATAGGTACTTCCATCGAAGAAAGGTTGTCAAAAGCCAAACAGAAACAATAGAGTTGTAACGGAACGGGTTTTCTTGGATCGGGGAAACTTTGGGATGTCGCCCAAATTCAGTTCAAGACAAAACCAAATCCCGTTTCAAGATAACCCTCCCTGTTCTTTTGACCGCCAGCCACCGCTGAGAAAACAAACTTTTTGTTCCGGTAGCGAATGGTTTAGTAATTTTAGCCAAAGTTGTTTCCAACGGTTGTTTTCCTCCCGTCAGTCGAAGCAGGGCCGTGAGTTAGCCTAAAGATTACTGAATTACCCACCTCGTCAGCTTCTGCTTACCGATGATAACTTCCTCTCCAACCCCCTTACTATTACAAATTGAACTTCTTTTTTTGGTATGGCGAAATAATAGAGTACTATCTTTTACAATTATATAATTTGAATGAATTGTGGACGATAGAATTAACAATCTACAAATTTAATAAATAACAAGCAAAAAGACAAAACAAAACACAACTATTTAGATGAATTTTCGCAGCTTTTCTAATAGCAGAAAGTAATTTTTACTACAATATAATTTATTGAGGGAGAGAGAGAGAGAGCGAACGAGTTACGTACGCTTTGATCGCGAACAGAGTTCACGGTTTTACGAATTGCTTTGCGTTAGTTTTAAGCAGAAACTTTGAACATCTTACCGACCGAAATGTGGGGTAATTAATTCTTCTCGTATCTAATTATAAGGCTCAAAACTACACCAGCACTCACAAAAATTTAAAGAAGAGGGGGTTTTACAGAACGGTTTTAGCCACAAAAACAAAAAACACGTCTCAGGGAAAGCTTTTGCTTCCTTTTCTCGACATTTTTCAAGCTCATTTTAATTGCAAATTTTAAGAGAGAAGTTTTGATTTTTAATTTTAGAATATGGAAACGTTCCCGGTAACCACTTCGCGAAATGGATTGATTCAAACAGCAATGCAAAGAATTTTTTATAAACTTTAGTGTGACTCATTTATCGCCACCGATTACTAGTTCCGCTTTCTTTACAGGAGGGCGCAAGAATTATCGAAGACGTATTTTCTGACTTCAACGCCTCGAGAGGAAGTGGGATTCGCTGGTCAGCATTTGTAACATACATAAACAAAGAAGCGGAAAAATTTGAAATAATACGTATTATTTAACTACGCGAGATTTTAAACAAACAGAATAGACTATTATTTCCTGTGGAGTACACGCTGCTTCGAAATGCCACAGTACTTACTATAACGTATAATAAAATGAATGTAATACTTTGTATTATTAGGTGGAATTTCGATTCTACAGAGAACTAGGGAAGAAAGGCGGTATTGGCGTAATTATTCTTTCATTAATTTCTGGCGGAACGAGTTGCTGCCATAAATATTGATACTGTGGCTTAGGAACCTAGGTCCGGCACTAGAGAGACGTGGAGACCATGAGAGAAAAAACATCCGTTCTACAATACCGTAGTGGTCGCAGTGGACGGAATGATTAAACAAACCATGCAGTTGCTACCACTTACTAATACTAATGCTAATCCTGTATAAATTGTTAACAGAAATTTTCACCACAGATCATGCGTATGCTTGATTAGGCTATTATCGAGACATAACCATCCAAAATGGCAACATCTAACATAACACCCAGACCATGCCGACCATAGTAGATATTAAACGTGGTCATAAAATTTGTATAAATTCCAAGAAATGTCTGCACGTCCCTCTTACGTTTCCTCGGAAATGAGTTACGCCGTGGCGGGGTAAAGATTTATTCCACTCTTAAAACGTTCTTGAATTTAATTAAAGTAGGGCTGAATTATATTCAAAAGTTACCGCAGCACCTTTTCGCACCCGGGGAAGAAATGGTGGAGGCCAGGGCTACCAGGTCATAAACAGGCCATATGCGACCAGAGAAGTCCCAGGAAATTACCAAGCATCACGTTTACGCGGATGTTATCAGCTTCAGTCAAATTGTGTGACGATTCGTTTTAGTGTGGCAGGTAGTATAGTAGTGGCAATAGGGAGTTTTTATTGGCACCCGTAATAGGTCGACTGGTATGAGGGTTGTAATTCAGTTTATCTGGGATTTCCACTCGGTTAAGTTCGAAAATTAAAATAATAATAAAATTTACCGCCTTGGATGAGGGGGACGTAGGAGGGCAGCGTAAAATGGAGAAGGAATAAGACGGTCTTCGCTTTCCGTTTTATTCACTCTACATTCCTTTTTGCCTTCTTCTATTCTTTGATATTATTGTCGCCCTGTTTCCTTGGTCGAGAAGCGCCCATCCTCATTACACCCGACACTACGTAAAGGAAAAGATGAAATTCTCTGTTAAATTTTTATGGGTTGAACGTCATTACTCGCTCGGGGTAATGTTATTTCAGTTCGTCTCGCTGGGGAGCGTGGAATTTTGCGAGCGTAAAATCCGGTTGAAGGGCGCGCGCGACGAACATCAAAAGACCTTATTTATATCCGGAGGACTTTGACTGGGTAATCTAATAAATGCGAACGGATATTAATATATTAGATTTACGTTAAGTGTTTAGTCGTTTTACCGGTTTAACACACCAGTTTACTGAGTTGAATTTTATTCATTCACCTTATTCCATGTTTCGTATCTGTGGAAAGTAAATAAGGCTCTCATATTTTTTTTTTCTTTAAAAAGTTCTAAGTTCTACAGTCTTTAATTGAAGCCATAACTAAAAGCCAAATCTCTCCACCACGTCTTGGTTTAGAATTATAATCATATTACACTAGTAGATAAATAATAATTATATTTTACAAATTTATTTATCATGAAATAGATAAATAACAAATACTAAAATGTTTAATTAGTATCAAAAATATACAAAAAAAGAACATTTGTTTGCTAATCTTTTTAAAAGAAGTCCATACTGCCAGTTCTAAATCATTCATGACACGTTCAAAATTTTAATCTTGACCAACGATGACAAGAGAAAGCGGTATAAATGATAAAAAGCAAGGGACCAAGTATGGAGCCCTGAGAATGCCACGTATTACAGAAATGGGCTCTGACATTTCCCCTAGCTAATTAAACATTATTGGCTTCTATTGGACAGATAACTGTTAAGAAATTGAATAGCTCCCGTTGAAAGTCCTATACAGGCTATTCCACGTAACTGGTTCATTAAAAGTTTATGATGTTCTATTATTTACTTATATTTGAGATTTTGGCACCAGTATCTGTTCGATTGGAACTATAAATGTAAAATACCTCAACCAAAATATCACTTCCGGTTGACCGGAAATGGATGTCAACTTTCTTATTTTAAATAGAATGATCTAATTGTTTATTCATTTTTGGATTCTACGGCCATAAATACGTCCGTTTTCATTAGCTATTCCTATAGCTACATGTTGCTGTTTTTGAGTTATTTAAGTTTTTCTTTTTTTTTAGTCATGATCATTGCATCATTGAGAAATTAATATCTCGTTTAATACTGCAGGTAGAAACTCCAAATTTGTTATATTATGAATGTAGATATAACTCTAAAAAACGGTAAGCACACTTTACATTCTAAGATACAGGGTGTTCAAAACTGAGGAACAAAGTGATATATTTTCAAATGCAGAAAACTCATTTTTTTTAAATAGACACACCTGTATTTTAATTCGGAATTGGAAGTAAACTTCATCCCCTATCGCTTTATATGAGCATTCCCATACCTATCTTTAATAGATTTTGAGATATGAACGACGTTTTTGTTAAACAGACTAATAGCCCTATCTTTGCGTGTTTGTAGCTGGCTCTGAATGGGATTATATGTCAAATTCATTGACTACCAAAAGTGTTTATGTATATCATTGTAATTAACACTTTCGTACAACGCAATATTAATAGAAATGACTATTCGAGCAGACATTCTTGTATGGTTATTCAAATAATATACATGAATTTGACATTAATCCCTTTCAGAGCCAGCTACAAACATTTAAAGATAGGGCTACTTAGTCTGTTTAACAAAAAGTCGCTCATATCTCCAAATCTATTAAAAATAGGTATAGGGAATGCTCATATAAAGTGATAGGGAATGATATTTACTTCCTAATTCCGAATTAAAATGCAGGGTGTTCTATTTAAAAAAATTGAGTTTTCTGGATTTGAAAATATGTCACTTTGTTCCTCAGTTTTGAACACCCTGTATGTTAGAATTTAAGTGTGCTTACCGTTTCTTAGAGTAATATCTACATTCATAACATAGCAAATTTGGAGTATCTACTTGCAGTATTAACCGATATTAATTTCTCAATGATGCAATGATTATGACTAAAAGAAAAGGAAAACTTAAATAACTCAAAAATGGCAACATGTAGCTATAGGAATAGGTAATGAAAACTGACGTATTTATACTTGTAGAATCCAAAAATGAATAAAAAATTATATCATTCTATTTAAAATAAGAAAGTTGACATCCATTTCCGGTCAAGCGGAAGTGGTATTTTGGTTAAGGTATTTTGCATTTATAGTTTCAATCGAACAGATACTGGTGCCAAAATCTCAAATATAAGTAAATAATAGAAAATCATAAACTTTTAATGAACCAGTTACGTGGAATACCCTGTATAGCTCAATATTGACAAAAGAATATTTTGTTCTAACATGTCAAAAGCTCCACTGCAATCCAGCAAGACCTAAACAGAGGCAAGAGTTCTGTCACGAGCGAAAATTAAGTCGTCAACAAAAGCAAATGAAAAAGTAGATATGTTATTATTGAATTTAGATTTTGAGTTATTCATGATTACTTATTCCTATAGTGAAACACTACCTTGGGTTACAGGAAGAGAATTAATGAAAAATTGGTTAATAGCACCAGCATCATAAATCATAAATGCTCTGGTAAAACATAATTTTTTGATTATTTAATATGTAACTTCTTTAATTTCCTCCACTTGGTCTTCTGACTACAGGATTGATATTTATACTAGAAGTAAGCTTTTTTTCTCATTATTAACCGATTTGTTAGTAAGATTACGTAAAGAATTGTAGTAGTAATCAAAATGTGTTGGGTTTTTGTTAACACATACCGCTAAGTTTCATCATGAGCCTAATCGTATCAGTTAACCAGGGTTTCGTCCGACAGGATAATCTACAAGTTACAAGAGGAGCATGTTTATCAAACACCGACAACAAGAATTCAAATCAACGTCGACAAGCTCATAAAAAAAAGTCCAAATTTAAAGTCTGTAATTCCTGATATAATAATTGCTCATTAAGGTTTCTAAACCAACGATAAATCACAAGCGATGGCTGAGCAGAAGGTCTATTAAATATTAGTTGAAACTGGACAACCTCGTCGTGATCAGAGAAATCAACATGAGAGATCGTCATGTCAGAGATAATATTCTCTTATCGCAATCTACGACTTCTCCCTCAAGAGTTTTATTCCTTGGCACGAAATTTGGTATTCTTCTCCGGCAGCAAACGGTGGCCCAGGCACTCAGCAATCTCGAGGCTAACATTAGCTCGCTGCGCGATGCTCTTTGAATAATTATATGCAACTGTGTTCTGGCCAACGCACAATGGCGGGTCCTTCAGCAACCGCTCTCCAGCCGAACGCCACGTCCACTCACTTTGGACGCTGGCGGACGACTTTTTCGTTCGCCTGCGTGCCTACGCTCTCCCACGCATTTCCCACGGCTGTTCGCTAATCAGGGATGTTGTATATTATATTATATATATGTTGATATTTATAAAATACGTTATAAATTCCACATGATTTATATGTTTACATAAATAGGATGAAATCGAATATCTTTTATTAAGGAAATAAATGGAGAGTCAAATTTAAAATAAAATACATTCTGGGCATCCCATTACACCTATCAGTTCTTTTCAACGGTTTGCTTACAGATGGAATATCTGGATACGTTAATTTGTGTTTATTTCTTTTTGAAAATCCTTCAATATTTACAAGACAGAAGTACCAGCACATAACGTGATTTTTTGGTTCTGACAAGACTTCAGAAGAATTCTTGTTGTTGCTCCAGTGGCCCATATATATGTGGTACCCTTGTTTTGTCTTGATTTCTAATTTTGACGTCAAAATTTTGCATCTTTGCATTAATTCACTTAAAGGCTGCTTTTGCGATTGCGTAACATAATCCACAAACATAACAAAAACTGTCGAGAAAATTTTTACACCCTCTTGCACGGCTTTCCATTCTTGAAAATCACACGTATCACAACTAGTAGAACACTGCTCTAAAATTTCTTAATTAAGTGATAGTTCAGTGACATTTCGTTTATTTCTTGCCAGAACACGTCAACAACTAAATAATAAATGAATCACTCTGCCGCTTGCAATCTTTATATCTGCACGTTTAGATACCAGAAGTTTAGTGCAGTTAGTTAATGGTGATGATAGCTACGCTTTTGAAAAGTATATCCAATACAGGTTTGTGGTAAGATGTTTTAAAGTACGTAGTGCTGTGGTTAGACAACCCATTTCACAGAGTGGGTTTAAGTTGCGTTGTTTGCTTGTTTTGGTTGTTTTCTTTGCTTAAACAGCTGTTTTCCGATTTACCGAGAATTTTTCACAACTTTTAATTTTGTTTTGTATAAATTTTAGTTTAAGAGTTAATTGTATGACTTAATTAATTAAGTGTTAAGTTTTTTAAAATTATTCCATTCATTAATTTATCTAGTGTTCGCTAGTGTTGTTTTAATGCGGATTCTATTCAATATTGTCGTTGAGTTATTGTACGTCTGCGTTGTACGATTTTAAGAGAGGGTTTTTGTAAGAAAAACAATCGTAGAGTTTTGGTTAAGAACTTCCTTGTTCGACTATTGACGTGAGTAGTTGTATTTTTGTATATCTTTGTTGTCATTTTGTATTTCATTTTGATTTCGTAAATTTCGCTTTAATTTTCTTTTATATAGCCAGTCAAGGAATTCTGATCGTAATAATTGTTAATGTATTAACGTGTACACGTAGTAGATATAAGATCAATTATTATTTTTTTGTTTAGGAAGATATTTTAAATTTTTTTTTTCTCTCGTTTTATTTTAAAGAGTTAATTTTTCCGTTATTCAATTTTGTTGTTTCATTTTTATTTATCAATCACCTCATTTGGGTGAGCATAGAAGCATTGTTCTTGCATTTAGTTTTTTTTTGTAAATTTCCACGCGGATAGAAATTCAAAGGTTGTGTATTTTGGATAATCTTCCTGAACAAACAAATCTTTTGCTTTGTATAGGAAATAGCATTGTCCTATTTTAATTTAGAGTCAAGTGCAGTTTTTATTTTAGGCCAGGACCTTCAGTTCAAGGTGTTTTCTGCAAAATTTGTAATTTAACCCGTTTTGAGTAATAAATTTGATTGTTAATTAGCGGTATTGGGTTGAAAATTCTGTTCTTTTATTTTATTTTAAAACCTTTACAATTTTTCGGGTAATTAAGAGAGTCTGATTTCTTTCAGTCACATTTTACTTTTCGTGGTTAAATTCAAGTTTTAATTCGCGAGGGTAACTCTGAGTTTAATAGTTTTTTTCTAAATCTTTTCCATTGAGCTAGCTAATTTTATTTTATTTTCATTTTGATATCAGTTTTGCATATTTAATTTAATTCAATAGTGTATATTTATCATGAATGATGGTAAATACCTACATTTGTTGAAGAAAAAGCATAGTTTATTTATTTATTTATTTATTATTTATTTTCATTCTCTTTCTATAGTACAAATAATTGTGTCGAAAGCGTCAAAAAGTAAATAACAAAAATATACATAAAAAACAATCACATAAAGTATCCCTTTAAAACGGGATTTGTAAAATTAGATAAAAAAAATACATAACAGTATCACAGATGACCTGGAATTATATTACCTATTGTCTCTTTAAAAAAGTCTACATTACATAGTGCCCTTTGTTTTAAGTAATTCATAATACATTTTTAATTTTTTTTTTTGCGGGAGTGATTTTACAGCATTAGGTAGATGATTATAAATTTTTAAGCATTGGTGTAATGTGTTTTTTTGCACTTTTCTTAGATGCTTGAATGGCGGAATTAGTTGTTTTTTACATGCACCTCTAGTGTTTCGACCATGGTCAATTTCGTACTTTTGGAAAAACTCACTGTAGTTTGGTTTTAGCCCCAAGATGACTCTGTGGTTGTACACAAGGGTAATCAGACCCATGTTAACGTATGGAGCAGTAGCATGGTGGCCAAAGGCGCGGCAGGCGGGGGCGGCCAAGGCGTTGGGTGGCGTGCAGAGGTTAGCGTGCCTGTGCGCCACGGGGGCGTTGAGATCGACCCCTACCGCCGCGATAGAAGTAATTCTGAACCTGCCACCAATACATATTTTTGTACAAGAAGCCGCAAGGTCCACAGTACATAGACTCTTACATAGTCAAGTACCGATAAGTAAATCGCACGGGGCTGACTATAAAAAACTGCTAGACGAACTCAAGGAGGCACCTCTTTTAGGAATGCCATGTGATGCCATGGTTCGAACCCCTCACCTAGATAAGAAATATCAGGTTATAATACCAGATAAGAAGGACTGGGAGGCAGGTGCCCCGGTAAGAGCGGACTCAAACTGGTTTACTGACGGCTCTAAAACGGATTACGGCGTTGGAGCGGGAATATACACTAAGAAACCTAAAAAGGCTCTTTCGGTAAGCTTCAGCAAAGACACGACTGTGTTCCAAGCTGAGGTTGCTGCAATTCACCACTGTGTCAGAGAGATAGAAAGATGCACCGCACCGGGTAAAAGCGTCGCTATCTTCTCCGACAGCCAGTCCACACTTAAAGCGATTAGCTCCTCAAGCGTGGACTCTAAGCTGATTTGGGACTGTGTAAGCGCCCTAAATGAGGTGGGCACCCAAAGGAAAGTAACCCTAGCCTGGGTCCCTAGCCACTCGGGCGTGAGAGGAAATGAGGCGGCGGACGAGCTGGCCAGGCGAGGTTCGTCAAGGCCATTCGTTGGAGCCGACCCTTCTTTCGGCACTACCAAATCGCAAATCAAAAAAATCCATCAATGAATGGATATACAATCAGTCCAGAGAGTGGTGGCATAAATCACCGGGACAATGGCAGGCAAAAGAGTTCCTAAAGGAGCAGAGGCCTGAACTCACGAGAGATCTACTGAATAAAGACAGGAAGACTGTCAAAAATGATAGTAGGTCTGCTGACTGGTCACTGTAGACTGAATAGGCATATGTATAAATAGGCCTGGCAGATGATGCAATCTGCAGATACTGCCAAGAGGAGGAAGAAACACCAGTTCATGTGCTGTGCCAATGTGAAGGCCTGGCGAGGACAAGGTTTCTAATAATGGGGGAGGAGAACCCCACAGCTAGTAGCTACATAAAGAAGCCGCTCTCAAAGATGATAGGCCTAATCAAGAGGGCAAAATTAGAGAGCGTCCTCTAGGAAAAAGGGGATCACAATAGATATGAAAAGGTCGCGTTGAACAGGTCGATAGGCCACCCCAATCCTAATCTAATCTAATCTAATCTAATCTAGTTTGGTAGTGACAAAGCACCACTCGAACACGTATAAGG
Organism: Protaetia brevitarsis; assembly: GCA_004143645.1. Lineage (NCBI taxonomy): Eukaryota > Metazoa > Arthropoda > Insecta > Coleoptera > Scarabaeidae > Protaetia > Protaetia brevitarsis. Next base: position 51,337 of record RXPK01000279.1, read on the forward strand.
CAGGAAGACGTCCAAAATGAGTATGGTTTTTTAGGAGAGAGGCTTTATCACACGGTGTCTCTGTAGTTAATATTAAACAAGGATCTGACACAAGCTTTTTGTAAAATAAATTTAGAGCAATCTATGATCGGTTTTGATTTCAATTATCTTGTGATAAAATTTAAATTATCACTACGAATTGATAAAAAAAAAACAGGCGTCAGGAACGCGTCTGAAACGGCACCCTTCCAAATTGCAATCTAAACTCCCGATTTTTTTTTTGTTGCTGTTGCCCGTAATCCCGTTGACTAATTAAATCTTTATATCTTCATTAATCAAACCATTAGACCCGGGGCAACTACGAGACTCGGTACACTCACTACCAGAGGGCGCAAAAAAGGAAGCCGAACGGAGAGGCGGCGTTTATCTATTTCCACAGGCTTCCACGCGAAGCCACCGCTTCCCCGGACCAGAAAAAAAAAACCCGTAAAAAACAACGATACATTTAGAGAACGTTGATAATGAAATCGCCCGTGACGCCCGAAAGAGGCCACTCCGTTCTACGACAATAAAAAGTACGCCAGCGCGGCGAAGAGGCGAAGAGAAATATAGACGGTCTAGAGTGGAAACCTATAATCCGCCACTTCTCGAGCGCGAAATGCCTTTAAAACCGAAATAAAGGCTCTGCGGGGGGTGGGGAGAGGAGTGGGGGGGACTGGAGAGCGTTTCTGGTGCGATAAAAACGCTTTATTCAATTTGAAACTGAATAGATTAGCGCTGGCAGCGTGTGTATCGGCCTTACGTGGCGCTCTTCCGATGGGATTGGACGCACTCTATGCAAATAGCCGGATCCAATTTGACCCGTACAACAGAAAACGTCCCGTTTGGTAAGTGGGAAAGATAAATTTTGAGGGCCGAATTGTTGTGTGGCGATATTTGGATAAAACTGTGATAAAATTGTTTTTTTTTTTTTTTCGTCCTTCTTTGAATGGAAGAAATGAATTCATGATTATTATTCATATTAATACTACAACACTAAAAGTGTAGCAGTAAACTGCTATAATTGAATTTAGCAGGATATAGAAGCTTGCATGTTTAGGAATAGCAGACGCAATGAGGACTACTCCTACAGCAGCAATCGCTTCCTAGATCTCCCATTTGGTGATAATGGGCAAGGCAGGAATGGGGCAACGAAGTGGCAAATATGCAGGATTGGGACAAAATGACATGGAAAGCAACCTCTTGGGAATAAGATTTGACCACATGATTTCAACACATCTTTTTAACACAGAGTTCGAGGGTGGAAATCACGACTCGGATAAGCTGAAATTAATCCAACTCAAGTTCGAAGAATTGTTTGTTACGGTTTTTTTGCTTCACTTACCTCGAATTAGTTCTCCGCTAGTCTTTTCGACAAGCTTTTGTAACCCTATTTTCTTCTATTTCCGTCCTCTACCTTCAGAGATGCTCCTACGTCTTGTAATTTCTCAAGGTAAACATTATCGTTTAATTTTTGGCTTTCAAATTGTGTTTTCTTTCCCCTGCTAGTGCGGTCTAGCTAGAATTTGTATCTTTTAATTCTCATTTACTTACAGATAGCTTCTTATACTTAATACGGTCTTAGATTTTCGTTTAATTTCTTTCAATTTTAGTAAATCCCTTCAATTTCAGTGTTGAGCCAGATTTTTTGTTGACGTTTTCATTTCTAGGTGAGGTTAAGATCTGTTTGTTTTGGACATATCGGTATTATCGATTCCCGCGCATCGATAGATCTGTTCGATTGATCGTCTATTCAGATCATTTATTCTCTGTTTACACCTTTTCGACGTTAGAGGGCACCTCCATGTCATCATTCTTGTTTTATTTATCTGTCTTCTGATTGGTTGTGTGACGTATTCTCCCTTCCGGCTTCCTGTTCCTTGTTGGTTGTTGTTTAGACGCATTCTTACGAGTACATCTTCCTATCTTTGGGAATTTTGGATATTTTCACACATCTGTGGATTTTATTGGAAGATTGCTTGAAATAATCATTGGCCGTATCTTCGTTTGTGTTTGAAGTGGAAACTTCGTGATTATCACGGCGGATGAGCTCGATATTTCGGAATATAATTTGAGAACCACGCGTCCCAACGCCATATCTGTCTATTTCTTCTCTTCGTTGTAAAACCTCGTTATTTAACGGTAAGCAGATCTTGTCATTTCTTTTAAATCACAAATTTTGAGGTTTCTGTGTTTTTGGAGGTCTTTTTACGCCCCTTTAATTTTAATTTTGGAATCTTCCCATCGTTTTGTGTGGGTGTTTGAACACCCACGTGCGGCTGAGGACTTCTGCGACTTTTTAAGTCCTTCGGAGAATCTACCTCCTTTAGAAACTCAGTGGACCATCTGCTTCGGGTATTACCGAGGCAGCACCGAGGCTACGATCTGTCAGTCCCCATAGGAGAGGATCTCTGCGCCCCGCTACCAACTCACCGAGGGCAAAGCTAAGTGCACGCTCTCTTTTTTTTTTTATTTGTAACCTTTCCGTGATTATAATAGGAAACCACCCCCGATCATTTAGTTTTTTTTTTTTGTATTTGTGTAAATTTTATATGTTATGCCTAGAATCGAAGGGTGTTACCTAACGTTAATTTAGTAAAATAGTTTAATCTCAATTCGAATATCTTTACTTTTTCATTTACTTCTTTGTTCCCTTTACTCACTTAATTTGAATCAATTGTCAAACATCATCCGATTGAATATCGGCTTGGCATATACAGGGTATTTATTCACCTTTTCACCATTCAAATATTTAATTCTATTTTTGTGTTTTTGTAACCGTAACATTTCAATCAATTTATAATTTAAGAAATTTTGTTTGTACAAGTCCATGTGAGCGGTTCGCGTTGGTCATAGCGTTCGGCATTCGTGTCCTATCTTATGACAACCTGTCATTTTTTTTACCGTATTTAATGTCAATTCGACAACAACATTGCTCCTTTTGAGTTTTATTTCTTTTTATTTGTCAATCTGGCAATAACCTTTATTTGTTTATTTATACGTCAAGATTTCGCATTAAAAATTATATTTGCTTTGTCAGTAAACTCATTCTTTTGTTTGCAACCCGCTTTACCCCCGACTTTTATTTAACACCGTGGATTCCTGCTTATCTTGGGGGCATGACAGGGTAAGTAACCTAAGCAGGTGGCGCCGAAATTTTATTATCTATCTTGGGTTTGTGTTTCTATCAACCCACTCCCTCGCCAACGAGCCAGCTGGCACCCTGCGTGATTGCCGAATATCAACCCACTTATTCGAAGGTTTGATTTGTTTTTATTTTGATTTCTTGCCTCGCGATTTTTCACGGTACTCGACCGTCACTTTCGGTGCCGGAAATTTAGGTAACATGTTATGGTTAACAAACGGATCAAAAAAAAAGTGAGGAATACAATGATCATTCTTCCACTAGGAAAATATGCCGCGATTTTTCAAGCAGAAGCGTACCCAATATTCTATCATGCAACTGAAATCAATCAGAGGGCTTACGAAAATAAGCGAATCTATATTATGACAGATACCCAAGCGATACTGAGGACATTCACTAGTGAACCCCAAGATACAATCAAGATTGGTTTGCAGACCGCATTAAAGTCGTCCAGATATTCGGCAATCGAAGGAAATGAAAAAGTTGATGAGTTAACAAGAAAGGGATCATCTGCTTCATATATAGGCCCAGAGCTTGTTCTAGGAGTGTCTAAAAACGCTGCAGGAGGGCAGGTAAGAAGCCAGATCAAAGGGAAACACAACGAACAGTGGAATAATAAAACCACTGGGGACTGAAGAACTACTGCAACTCATTGGAACCATCTTCGCATCGTAACATGTACATACACTAGAAGGATACCAGCGTACAGTGGAGATTTGGTAACTGCGGACCGTGTAATGAGAGGACAGAGAAAACGCATTGCCATATTATGTGTGAATGCGAGCCAAAATGGAAGCCAAAAATGAACTCAGAGGTTTATTACGATCAACCAGCCAGAAATTGTACAAATTAGGGCAAGCTACTAGGATCCTGATATGAATGGTGTATTTAAGTGAATTAAAGCCAAGAAGCTGCAGTGTAACCAGCTATCGGTGACAAGGTCTGGGACTTCTTCCTAGGTCCTGCACCCAGAGTAAGGCTTTTGCCATGGTTTTCCCTTACTCTTGGGCGAATGCTGAGAAATAACTAATGTCGTTCCATGAGCGCAAATATAATAACAACTGATAGCTGACCGATTTATAGCAGACTCGCGATTCTGTGAGCTAGTCACTTTTTTGGTTGTTTAGATATTTCAGCTTTTCACATAAATCAGTAGTCAGAAAATAACGAGACTACTGTATTATAATACAGTAGTAGTAGTAATATTATATTATTATTATACTATGTTTTATATATTTTATTATTAACAATCATAGGGAAATTATTAAGTTGTAGTAGGAACATTTCAATTGTTATAGAATTCATATAGTACTTAGAATAGGTAGTCCAGTGTAGTACCTTTAGGTGGAGCACGGGGTTAGAATGATTTTTAATTATTTAGCGTTTCAAAAATAAAGGCAAGTAGGGGACGAGTCGTTGCGTCGTGTCACACCCGAGAGGCGACTATGGTCTACAATCACACAGGAACAAAAAAAGCTATTACGTGTCACACCCGAAGGACGACTGCGTTTATAATCACGATCGTGGTTATCATCTATCATTTTAGCTTTTCATAAATGAAGCGTTTTCGGAGACTCAATATCAGACAGCTCCAGAAGAAAAAAAAGAAAATATGTCCGAAGTAAAATTGCGTACTATTTGCTGGGCTTTCAAAATTTCTTCCGCTATTATAAAGCTACATTATTCTAGATGAGCTTGGAAGGCCAGCTGTAAAATGACAAGATTAGAGATACAATAGATCTTTCAAATATCACCCACTATACATACATAGATATAGAACACATCTGTGCTAATATTTTAAAATTCACAATTTTGATACTTAATTTTTTTTCTCGCAAGTCCACAATTGTATTTTTTCCCAGCAGGGAGGAAAGTAGCCACCTTCCTCCCTCATTTGAAGGAAGAACTTTTCCTCCCTAGGGCGGAAAGTAAGTGACGTTGACATGATGAAACTGTACATCTTATAATATGTGACATTATTGATAGATGACATTAGTACATTCGACCCAGTTTGAGCCCATTTATGAGATAGTTGCTAAATTATTAGGTATTAAATTTCAATTAACCTATTATTAAACACTTTTATAACGACGCTAACTTGACAGTTCTCAAAAAATATTTGACAGTTTGAGCCTACTACCTATCATGTCACTCACAGGTATGTTTTTATTATTTTTAGACAGTTAGTCAAAATTGGACTGGCTGGGAAAAAATAGTATTCAAACCACGTGAGGAAAGTGCTATTGCCTCGCCTTCAGCTCGGTTTATATAATTATATATAATTTGCCCGCGGCCTGCAATAGAGCACTTTCCTCCCTTGAAGTGAAATATACTATTAATTTTATTTCTTGTGAGGAAAATAATGTTACATTCACCTAAACACAAATATGAAGTTAACAATATATATTTGGACCGTATTAAATATTGCTGTAAATTGAATTGATCAGAAAAAAAAAAAATCAGTAAGAATTTTAATAGCAATGAATGCGGTACACTTTGTAAGATTCATTTTCGTTTTCAAGCTATGAAACTCTACTCTTCGCAAAGTTTAAATGTAGTAGTTAAAGTAAATCTGATATATTAAAGTATAACTACATGATGATGCGCATAAATTGCGGGCGCCAACAAAAATTTAAAAAAATAAAAATAAAAGCAAGAATCCTAATCACTGTGTGAAAGATTCTGCATTTTGTAAACTGATATTTATGACGTAAACATCTGAACAATCTGAGGTTAGAATCTTGTAAATGATAGACTTCCTACTCAAATAAATTTGGCAACTGCGTACGCATCACCTGTAAGTTCCATATTGTCAAGATTAAATGGAATGATATATATATAGCACTACATGATATCCCTATTTCTATTTCTTCCTTAAAATAGCTCGTGTTTGAAGAAATACTCTTGGTTATTTTTATTACTAATTGTAAGTACCATATGATCAAATATTTCTACCCTCTAGTAGGTTAAGTTTAAGTTGGTAGTATACGTTTAAAAACGTGTAAGTTGATTTATTCTGTGGCATGTGTGTGGTACAGGTTATGTTACACCGTTGCACAGTTGTCTGAATTTAGTTGAAAACGGAACTAATTATCTTTTTTTCATTAAATCCACTCTTGATTAGTTGTGGATCATGGAAAAAATGTAACAAGCACTCACTCATTTTGCAGTACTTAAAAGTAGGTAGGTTAGCAGCCAGCTTAAAAGCTAGGTAGGCCAAAGTGTCACTAAAGGTTGGCTACACTAGATTCCACATGACAGACAGGTGTTTCATTGCACTTATTATTGATAAATAGATATTAAACTAGAAAGAAAATTACAGAAAAAGATTTATTCTCGGAAACGTCAAAATATGTATGTAACATCTGTGCCAACTTGTACTGTCAACTCATTAGTGTCAAAATCTCTTTTCTATTTTCAATTCAAAATTAAGATTTGTCGGCCCAAAAAACATTGTGTATCACGCAGCCAGAAACTCTTTTGCGAGTATTCGTAGTATTCCAGTGATACAAATAACTATTTTTTTCACTAAATCGATAACTTATTTTTATTTTTCACACTTTTTCCATGATCTACAATAGATCAAGAGTCGATTTAGTCAAAAAAAATTATTAGTTCCCTTCACTTGAGACCACTGTGTATTGCCGAGATTCGCAATAAAATGAATAACTTTCAAATGAGCAAGTAGTAGTACGTAAAAATTTTATGTGTTTTTACAGACACTTCAAGCTATCTTTAAAGTTGATATTATGTCGATAAATAACGGGGGAAATAACTAATAATATATTTTTTTTTGGGTAGATACTTATATATATTAACATACTGCTGTGGTTAGGCAACCCACATTTCGCTGAGTGTATTTTGAGTTGCATATTCTGATGTGTTTGCCTTCGTCCGAGCTGAATCAATTTACTGAGAATTTTCACAAATTTAGATTTTGTTTTGTATAGTTTTAGTTAAAGAGTTGATTCTATGATTTATTTAATTAAGTGTTATGTTTTTTTTATATTAATTCCATTCATTTTTTGTCTAGCGTTTGCTAGTTTGATTTAATGCTTATTCTACTAGATTTTGTCGGTGATTTGTGCGTTTGCGTTGTAAGTTTTTAAGAGAGGGATTTTTGTAAAAAAAAAACAGTTGTAGAAGTTTGTTCTGGAGTTCCTTGTTCAACTATTAACGTGAGTAGACGTATTTTTGTATTTCATTGTTGCCATTTTGTAATTCATTTTGATATTCTAAAATTCGTTTTGTTTCTTTAAAAAAATTAGTCCATCAAGGAATTCATTTTGTAATAATTGTTAATATATTAACGTGTACACGTAGTAAATATAAGATCATTTATTATTTTTGTTCGGGAAGATACATTTTAGTTAATTTCTTTTGTCATTATAGTTTAAAGAGTTAATTTTCTGTTATTCAAGTTTGCTGTTTCATTTTTATTTTTCAATCACCTCGATTGGGTGAGTAGAAGCTTTGTGCTTGCATTTAGTTTTTTCTTTTGTGTAAATTTCTTGTAACTGTCCACGTTTAGTTTATTTTAATTTGATACCAGGTGGATTGAAATTGAAAGATTTAGGATTATCTTCCCGAACAAACAAATCTCTTGCTTTGTATTAGGAAATAGCATTGTCCTGTTGTAATTTAGAATTAAGTGCAGTTTTATTTTAGGCCAGAACCTTCAGTTCACGGTTTTTTTTTTCTGCATAATTTGTAATTAAACCCATTTTGAAAAATAAATTTGATTGTTAATTAACGTCGTTGTTGGGATTGAATATTCTGTTCTTTTATTTTTATATTTAAACCTTTTCAATTTTTCGGGTAATTAAGAAAGTCAGATTTCATTCACGCACAAATTACTTTTCGTGGTTAGATTCAAGTTTTAATTCGCGAGGGTAACTCTGAGGTTAATAGTTCTTTTGTTCAATTTTAAAATCTTTCCCGTTGAGCTAGCTAATTTAATTTCATTTTTCTTTTTCATTGTAAAATTCAGTTCTGCATTTTAAATTCAGTCAGTACACAACAATACATTTAGTATACTGTATAGAATAACTGATAAAATAATGTATTTTGCAAGCTTGTAAACCGCAGAGGAGTTTTTCTATTTTTCCTCTCTAAAAAGTAACTCTAAAGAACCTATTTTTTTATATTTTCTCCAGACTTCTCTTCCACTGATTCTTACATCATCAATTGCCGCCAACTGTCATATGTTACTGGAAAATTTGATAATTCTACTCGAAATTCTTATATACATGGCCCTAAAGAATACAACCATTCTCTATTTATTTCACTTTACGTGATTTCTAAAGTATGATTCGATAATAAAAACTTTATGATTCATTGTAATCGTTTTTGAGTATCCATAAACTAATACAGCACACATGACAGATTGTCACTACTTCCATGATATTTTGAATAAATAAAACCATGGCTTGCTAGAGGGTAAATTTAATTGATCATATTGTATATTAAAAGGACAAAACAAAGCTACTTTAAACGAATAAGTGACAAAACAAAAACGTAAATAATAATAGTAAAAAAAAAAACTTGAAAATAGACTACCCTACCTTTTTACCATCTAGCTCGTGCGTGCCTTGAGCTAATACCTTATCTACGCTAGCTGGATCAGCGAAGGTGATAAATCCGAATCCCCTATAAGACAATACAAGATAGTATTACTACACTTAGTGTCTCTTCTATTCGATTAAATTAATAATAATATAAATATAAACAATAAAGAAAAGCTTTGCAATAATATCTTTCTTTTTTTTTTGTGTATGTATATAAAACTAAATTATTATTCATAATAATATATTATATTATTGCTTCGTCTGGACAAACGAAATGAAAATAGGAACGAACAAGAAGATAGAAAGAGATAGATAACTAATATATATATATCTAGGGCACTACGCGAGACTAAGTGTATATTTACAGCACAACACCGAGCTTCACGTACCTGGGTATCAACAGTCTCGTACCGTTGTCGAATCCTAGAGCGGCTACCGCTTCAATATGGCTGAAAGAGAATGACTCTTCAAACCATCTTTTATAATTTTCGTGCAGTTTCTACTTTCTATAAAGCCACTAGTCTACGTGCAGTGCCGGAACAAAAAGCGCCTGTTTTTTTTTTTTTTTTTGGTGGTTTGCTTCGTTTTAAGGGTGTTAAGAGAGAAGTATCGTCTTTTTTAGTTTTTTAGGCTAGTTTTGGCGTTGCATTGGAATTGAAAGATTTTAGGTGCCTAGAGAGGGGACTGTTGGGGGATAACTGTATAATCGTGTGGATATTGGACGAACGATTCGACATATAGTTTTTTTTTTTTGTATTTCAGATGTGTCTAATGCTAATGGTGGAATTCTCTGCGAATCTGTAGTATCTGTAAGATTTTCTGTAAGGTTTGTAAGCGAATATAACGAGAGATTAAAAAGATTTGTGGTAGCGATTTCAGTTCTTAAAACAGTTAATATGAAGCAGTTATTTAAAACTGAAGATTCACCAAGATGGCCTTGATTACAATATTAATATTGATCCATTTCTAAATTCTGCATTCTATTCTTTGATTTTACTTTTTTGCAATTCTCTATCAGTTATTTTAGAACAAAATTAATATTAGGTCAAATTAAAATGTAACAATCGATTGATATATAGATGAATACAGATACATATATGTTTCACCCTACCAAGGATCATCAGTGCTATTAGTCGACCTAATGCATTATACGGACAAAATCGTATATATACTTAATATCTGGACGACTATTTGTATGATAATTTAAATGCACATAATTACATTAATTAGCATTTTCATTATCGCACGTTTAGTAACCTACTGTGGTCCTACAATTAGGTATTGTTATTTTTTCAGACAAATACCATAGTTCTAGATCGAGAATTAATTGGAACCTGCATATTCTCGTTTACCGGACGAACGCTCTACCAAATAAGTCAGAGAGGAGTATGTAGATTCTAGTGACAAATCGACATACATACTGCTGTGGACGAACACATTGTATTCGCGAGAGTTTTTTTTTAAGATGCACAGATGTGCATATTTTTATTCGTTTTGCCTTTATCGATGCTTCGTGGGAGTTCCCACAGATTCAGTTGTTTTATTTTGTATAAGATTTAGTAATTGTTTTGATTATTTAAATTATTTATTTAAATGTTCAGTTGAAATTGTTTTCGCTCTCTTTTATATTTGTATTTGTTCATGTTAGCTCATGTCCTTTCCTGTAGTTGTTTTCTATGATTCGACGCGCAGCGGACGCAGCTGTTATATTTTAGATATATGCAACTGTTTAACCTTGTAAAGCAGTTCTTTGAAAGGTGCCGTGTAAGTACATGACAAATTTATTTTCATTACTGCCATTTTGGTATTTCATTTTTATTTAAAGATTTGTTTCGTTAATTTTGAAATTTTCTCATCCATCAAAGAACTCATTATATAATAATTGGTATTATATTATTCTGTACACAAATTAGATATAGGATCATTTATTATTTCAGTTCTGGAAGCTATATTTTAAGCTTAAAGAGTTAATTTTTCTTTTTTTTTTTATTTTTCTGTTTTGTATTTTATTAATTAATCACCTCGGGTTGGGTGAATTGAAGCTTTGTGCTTGTAATTAAGTTTTTTTTCATTTGTTAATTTACATGAATTCTCCACGATTAATTTAGTTTGGTTATTTTTTAAAACCACGTGGATTTTTGTTGTAATAAAGATTATCTTCCTGAACTGTTTTGTCTTTTGCTTTGTTAAAGGGATTTGCATTGTCCTTTTGTAAATTAGAGTCTAATGCAGTTTTTGATTTCGGCCAGAGCCCTAAGCTCACGGTTTTTTTTTTTTACTGCAATTTGTAATTAATGTTTCTTTTTTTTAATATAATAAATTTTTTTATTGGGAATTAACGTGATTCTAAATTCTGTTCTTTTATTTTTAATTAAACCTTTTCAATTTTTGGAGTAATTAAAGAAAGTCAGATTTCTTTCACCCACTTTTTATTTTTTGTGATTAGTTTAATTCACGAGGGTAACCCTGAGTTTATTTGTTCTTTTGCGCCCTTTTATTTTTATCCGCTGAACTAGTCAATTTAATTTTTCATTTTTGTAAATTCATTTTGCATTTTCTTTGGTACCTTCAGTACACAGCAATACGTCGATATCAGATCTTGAAAGGCCGGCAAGACGGCGAATATGCAAAGATTGCAAGGTTTTACAATAAGAAATTAACAAAAATTAATGTATTTCTGCTAATAATTATAATAATTAAGAGGAATTTTTCCCAAGAAAAAATTTCTGATCATGCAGGATTCGAACGTACATACTCTCCTTTACGGGATGAACGCTCTACCAATTAAGCCAGAGAGGAGTATGCAGATTTCAGGGACAAATCGACATATGTCCACATCAGATCTTGAAAAAAAAATTAAATTTAGCAATTGTTTTCACGATAATAATAGATAATAGAATTCTATCTTAAATTTTCATTCAATTTTGCCGTATAATGCATTAAGTCGACTAATAACAATGATAATCTTTGGTAAGGTGAAACATTAAATCTCAATAAGGATTTCCCAACTACAGGCAAGCTGTGAAACAAATATTTCAATTCAAATTACTGTAAAATTGCAATACGTGTATAATTTTTCCTTAGGAATATTTACTAATTTAAATTCTGCCACCAAATTATCATAATTGAGAAGTGTTTTTTACATACACCACTCCAGTAATTCACATATTAACTATAATATATACGCATTTTTTCCGTATAATACATTAGGTCGCCCAACTAGTATCACTGATTATGCTTGATAAGGTGAAACATCTGTATGTTAATATCGATTCAGTGTCACTAATATTTTAATTTGATCTAATTAAATTAACTAGTAACAAATTAATGTATTTCTGCCTTTTTAACTGTAATAATTAGGAGTAATTTTTCCCGAGAAAAAATGCAATCTTTGCATACATTAACTAGTGTTAAGTAATTACAATATGTTTAGTGGATTACTGTGGTTCTACAATTATGAATTGTTATTCTTTACAGAAAAATATTATAGTTTTAAATGGACAATTGAGCAATTATCTTCACGATAATGATTAGAATTCCATCTTAAATTCTCATACAGTTTTTCCGTATAATGCATTAGGTTGACTAATAGTACTGATGATGGTTGGTAAGGTGAAACATTAGATTTTAATAAAACTTGCCAATTACAGGCAACATGTAAAAGAAATATTTCAATTTAAAATACTTTAAAATTTCAATATACAGTGACTGGCATAAATATTGCAACATATGGAAATTTTTTTTATTATTAAAATATACTAAAACTTTTTTTGGGGGGATAGGTTGTGCATGTCTGGGAACCCCAAAATCTATTTTGACACACGTCACGTGACCACTAGTATAGCGGTAAATTTAAAAAAATATGATGTTAATCTTCAAAAAGTGAGGTTAGATGACATTATATCCAAAAAAGTTATTTGAAAAAGTTGTTTAGAATTCAATTCTGAGGCTGTGTGCAAATTTTTGTAAAGATAAAAAAAATGAAAATCACAACTTTTCCAAATAGTGTTTAATTGAATTACATATTTCCGTTTTTTTTCGTTTTTAGCAGCTCACCTACAGTAATATTTACAAATCTGGTCCATACTCAAACAATTTTGTCAATGTTTGCATAATTAACACAGTGAAAACTGAAAAGTACATTTTCGTAATGACAGTTGTTGTTGTAAAGGACTGTATCTAGAAGTAATAAATAAAATTTTACAAATATTTTTATTTTAAACCACTTAATAAACATTACTTTTATTGAAAATTATAACACTTTTTTGTTTTCTGTATTAAAGTGGAAACCGTTAGTCTAAAATTAATAACTCATAAGAGTACATGCGCGCACCGAAGGTATCAAAGTAGATTTTGCAATTAGAGAACAAGGAATAATAAATAGTAGGTAAAGTAAAAATAGTTTAATGTCTATGAAACTCAATAGAAGTAAATGATTAATAATAAAGTACTTTTAGCTAATGATGTAAATTCTTATTAAAAACATTTAAATAATAACTAATAGTAATGAACAACTTGTTAGACACATATCTCGTTGTGTTTCTTGTAAGTAAGGTAGGCTTTGAAATTAGAAACAACAAATAATGTAGTAAACTATTTTAATTTTCTGATAAATGAGTAATTAGTACAATTTTTTTTTTTTTACCTACTGTTTATTATTCCTTGTTCTCTAATTTCAAAATCTACATTTAATAGCTTCGATGGGCGCATGTAGTGTTATCAGTTTTGGACTAACGCTTTTCACTTTAATGCAGAAAACAAAAAAGTGTTATAATTTTCAATAAAAATAATGTTTGCTAAGTGGTTTAGAATGAAAATGTTTGTGAAATTTCATTTATTAGTACTATATACCCTTGCAACAACAATTGTCATACCGAAAACGTATTTTTCAGTTTTGACTGTGTTAATTATGCAAACATTGACAAAATTGTTTGAGTATCAGCCAAATGTAGAAATATTACTATTGTTGAGCTGCTAAAAACGTAAAAAATGGAAATATGTAATTCAATGAAACAATATTTGAAAAAATTGTGATTTTAATTTTTTTTAAATATCTTCACAAAAATTTGCACATAGCTTCAGAATTGAATTCTAAGCAACTTTTTCAAATAACTTTTTTGGATATCTTGTCATCTAACCTCACTTTTTGGAAATTCATGGCATATTTTTTTAAATTTACCGCCATACTAGTGATCACGTGACGTGTGTCAAAATAAATTTTGGGGTTCCTAGACATGCACAACATATCCCTCCAAGAAAAATTTGGAATATTTTAATAATAAAAAAAAAGTCCCATATGTTGCAATATTTATGCCGGGCACTGTATGTATACTAGCAGAGACCAACGTCTAAATGTTGTAATATATGGAAATTATCAAGATGTGATTTTGGGGGAGGTAGGTTCAGAATGTTACAGAATATAACCCAAAAATTTATTTTAACAGATTAAGCAACGTTTTAAAATAATCTTCTTTGCATCATGTCACCTAACCTCACTTTTTTCCGATTCATGGAAAACTTTTTAAATTTACCGCCATATTAGTGCTCACGTGACATGAGTCAAAATACATTTTGATATTATTCTTAATAGTAAAAAAAATCGCATATGTTTCAACATTTATGCTGGTCGGTGGTGGATTTGTAGCCTTATTGTAGATTGTATTTGGTGAAATATATAATCACTAATCACAAATACAATCTACAATAAATAATACTCAGTGACATTAGAAGTACTAGACCAAGAAGGGATAATTTGTTAAATTTTATACTTCCCTTAACAGCGGATGAATACACACGTCATCCATTAGCTAAGTAAACGTTTTACTTCTATATCGTAATACTGCGAGAGGAGAACAAACAGATTTATTTTAAGAACTTTTGATCATCAACAGTACACATCCGGAAGGTAATTAGTCTAGAATACCTTTTGTCCAATATTACAGCACTGTATAACAGCTCTCCCCCCACACACACCCTCCAACTACACTGCTACAATACAGATAGAAATAAAGAGGCGGAAGACAAGAGGGAAAAGGAATGACTCTCTCTAGAATTCAAAAGTGTCTCCGTTTACATAACGCTACGATACGTCCTCACCCTACTGCTACTAGTTCTTAAGCCGCTTTGTTTTCGCTATATGAAAGTTAAAAAACATCGCTGGCGTATTATTGTAACGCTCGCATTCAGCGCAGGTAGGCTTCCGTAAATAATCATTGTCGTCTGTGTTTGATGTTACTGCCATACACGTTGTTTCAGAGGCGACACAAAGATGACGTTGAAAGGAAAAAGTTATTTATCGAGATTGCACGATCCTCTGATAAAGATTTCATAGCAATTATGCTCGAAAAGTGTCTTAGTATTGTTTAATAATATATAAAAATCAGTTTTTAAATAAATTTAGGGTGGTCAAAAGAGCATCTAAGGGAATTTTGACAACTCCTAATACGCTAAATCAGAATTTTGGATATACAATAGCAATGTATGACTGACTAAACATATGTCTTATCATGATTTTTATAAAGGATTGCTATAAACTTCTATATTTGAATCTGTCTGACACCTATTGTTTATTGCACGTTTAATAGTATTTAAAGACACAATCCCCTTTTACTAGATGGCTAAGAGCTTATGCATATGTCTCGAATTCAGCACTGCAACTCGTGCCAATGAGTATTTTTTTACCAGTAGTAACTAGGTAGCTGAGGAGGCTGCACGTGTTGTGTACTCTAAATCAATAACTTGCATAATATTGGTCTTTTACTTCGTTAAATATTGGGATTGTAGTTTTTTTTTAACCATTTGATGTATTGTCTGCTTATATATTAATAAAAAAATGTAAATATAGATAACATATGTACAATTTATTGTATAATAATATATCAAAAGCATTTAAACAGCATAAAGACTCTTACTCAAGGCGAACACATTTGCAATATTTAAATCAACAATCAAATACTGACCAGTATATTTTGGGATCATAAAATTCCAATTTATAATGAAAACAACATTCAAATCTCCCGCTATACCATATAATGAATTTCACTAACAATGTCTACCAGTTTATACATATTAAAATTTCAATTTCAATTTAACAATTTACAATTGTAATAAATAACCTTAAACTTTACGAAATGCTAAAAAATACGTATTTACACAGATATTTTAAGAACAATCATAAGAAATACATCCAACATTAGGTAGTACACACCCCAAAGTATTTCAAAATAGAGTTTCTTTGCAATGGCAAACCAAACATGTTGCATGAAAAGGATCTACATCAAAAATACATCGCCGGTATCAGGGAATCAGAGTAAAAATCTTCTTCAAAGCATCCATACACCTTGGATGATACTCAAAACAGTACGAATATACAATCCACAAGCGAAAAAATAGGTTAAACCAGGAAATTTTTTCTTAAAAATTAAATTTATAGTTTAATTTTAACCATTTAATGTATTGCCTGCTTTTATATTAATAAAGATAGTGTAAATATCGATAACATATGCACAATTTATTGTATAATAATGTATCAAAAGCATTTGAGAGCATAAAGACTATTACTCAAGGTGAACACACTTATTTGTAATATTTAAATCAACAATCAAATACTGACCGGTATATTTTGGGATCATAAAATTCCAATTTATAATGAAAACAACATTCAAATCTCCCGCTATACCATATAATGAATTTCACTAACAATGCCTACCAGATTATACATATTAAAATTTCAATTTCAATTTAATAATTTACAATTGTAATAAATAACCTCAAAGTTTACGAAATGCTAAAAAATACTTATTTACACAGATATTTCAAGAACAATCATAAGAAATACATCCAACATTAGGTAGTACACACCCCAAAGTATTTCAAAATGGAATTACTTTGCAGTGGCAAACCAAACATGTTGCATGAAAAGGATCTACATCAAAAATACAACGCCGGTATCAGGGAATCAGAGTGAAAATCTTCTTCAAAGCATCCATACACCTTGGATGATACTCAAAACAGTAGGAATATACAATTCACAAGCGAAAAAATAGGTTAAACCAGGAAATTTTTTCTTAAAAATTAAATTTATAGTTTAATTTTAACCATTTAATGTATTGCCTGCTTTTATATTAATAAAGGCAGTGTAAATATCGATAACATATGCACAATTTATTGTATAATAATGTATCAAAAGCATTTGAAGAGCATAAAGACTATTACTCAAGATGAACACACTTATTTGTAATATTTAAATCAACAATCAAATACTGACCAGTATATTTTGGGATCATAAAATTCCAATTTATAATGAAAACAACATTCAAATCTCCCGCTATACCATATAATGAGTTTTACTAACAATGCTTACCAGTTTATACATACTAAAATTTCAATTCAAATTTAAAATTGTAATAAATAACCTCAAAGTTTACGAAATGTTAAATACTTATTTACACAGATATTTCAAGAACAATCATAAGAAATACATCCAACATTAGGTAGTACACACCCCAAAGTATTTCAAAATGGAATTTCTTTGCAGTAGCAAACCAAACATGTTGCATGAAAAAGGATCTACATCAAAAATACAACGCCGGTAATATATAATATTTATTGATTCATAATATTAATACATAATAATTGAATCAGTCAAAGAAAAAGAAAAAGGAAAATAAATGCAAAAAAAGTAACGATTTTACTACAATAAACACTAAAGCTAGCCAAAATAAAAGTAAAGAAAAAAAAGAAGCAAAATGACAAAAGTGGAAAGAAAGAAACAACCAAAAATAAAAAGAATTTCTAAATTTCCAAACGTTGTCTATTAAATGCACGAGTGATTAGCTAATTGACGTAAATACTCAAGACAGTACCAATATACAATCCACATGCGAAAAAATAGGTTAAACCAGGAAAAATCTTGACGTTTCTTTTATCTACTTTCAGCATAATGGCCAATACAATAATTCACATAGAAGATCCCCTTCAATTTCGAAGAGAGTACGGACATATGACTTCACTAATTTAAATTGATGAAATATCCAAAAAAAATTTTAAAACGGTTCTTTTTTATCAACAACAATCCCGTCTCCACGGACCCCCAGTCATTTATTTAATACAAACTACATTGAGTCTTCACTCCTGAATTATTAGTATCGATGCCAAGGAAACTACATTAAAATCATACAGTTACCGTAAGTGAACGTATACAACCTAATTATCACGACGCAAATTCATTAACACCCACTATATACTAGATTTACCACAGGTATATACACGAAATAATAGTTACATTTATTATTAGTGAAATTCAGCATATAACACAACAATATATTGTACTTTTGTCAATGAAAAGACAAAATCAAGCAAAAATTCCCTCAAATAAAGGGAAGCAGAGGATACTTCTGAACGATAAGGAAATAATTTTATAAAAACTATGAACGATATAAAAGTTTATTCAATATTTATTGTTATTATTAAGATTTACTAAGTTTACGTTTTTCCAGGACTACTTATCCAATTAAATTACGTGCAAAAAAAATGTAAAACTGTAATTGAGTTCATAATAACAATGTCATAGTGACAAGAGTCTTATTTTTGGTTTTAAATTGCTCGGGATTTTAGAAAATGGAATGGAAATGTATTTATATAGACCGCAAAGTGATCTTCAAGTTGTATAGTGTGAATATCAACGAAGATGATAGGGAAAAGATAAATTGAAAGTGTATTAATTCATCTATGGTATACTTCTGGCCAAAACTATGAAAAATTGAGCTGAGGCTAAAGGAAAAGCACCTTACGGTGATTTAGTCTTTTTGGCATCTATGTATATAATATGCATGTATTTACGTAATGCCAATAAATTGATATTATTATTATTATTATATCTAGCGGCTGTAATCTATATATGCGATCGGGTGGGAATATGACTAGGGTCATTCCATGATCCTTAGCATAAATAACAGCATCTAACGTACAATAACTTTCGTGGTTATTCAAACGTATTAGAACTGAATCACCTTTAGAACATCTTGGATATTTTTAACTTCATTATCTTTGGGTACTTTCAAAAATAATGGACCCGTCATCCATCCAGTCGTTAGGGTAGTTCTGAGCTTCCAGGAGGTGCACCATTCAATATATGTATCATGAAACCTAATTCAGCATGGTAACTAATAGTTTCCTTTCAGCGGAAACTACCTGGCCCACTTATTTGGTACGCTTTTTTGCAACAACATGAAGGGCTTGGACTACAGTTATCAATCCAGTATTGCCTAAGTTGTAAATCAGAATCTTTAATCGAACAGCTGAACACAGATTTGACTGACTGTGTTAATAACCTTGCCGCGTGTTGCTGGTGAGATTTGAGTTCAGCCATTGCCATTGTGCTATTAAAACCGTCGCTCACTGGTTATTACTGATAGAAACCTAATAGGCTCATACTTAACAATTTAACTGTTATTTTCTTGGGGCTGTGGGCTTCTGTCAACCAAATTCAAAATGGGTTTAGACCTGCCAGAAACCGCAAATAGAAACTGGGCCAAAAGTAAGTAGAAACAAAAACGTTTCTTGTATTTTACTTTTACCAATGACAAGGCATATTTGATTGAAGCCCATTAACTAAATCGAAATATAACATGATCCAATATTGTTTCTGTTTTAGCCATTGCCTAAGCATTCTGCTATTAAAATCACCGCTCACTGGTTATTACTGATTGAAACCTAATAGGCTCTTACTTGATAATTTAATCGTTATTTTCTTGGGGCTGTGGGCTTCTGTCAACCAAATTCAAAATGGGTTTAGACCTGCCAGAAACCGCAAATAGAAATTGGGCCAAAAATAAGTCGAAACAAAAGTGTTTCATGTATTTTACTTTTACCAATGACAAGGCATATTTGATTGAAGCCCATTAACTAAATCGAAATATAACATGATCCAATATTGTTTCTGTTTTAGCCATTGCCTAAGCATTCTGCCATTAAAATCACCGCTCACTGGTTATTACTGATTGAAACCTAATAGGCTCTTATTTGATAATTTAATCGTTATTTTCTTGGGGCTGTGGGCTTCTGTCAACCAAATTCAAAATGGGTTTAGACCTGCCAGAAACCGCAAATAGAAATTGGGCCAAAAATAAGTAGAAACAAAAGTGTTTCATGTATTTTACTTGTACCAATGACAAGGCATATTTGATTGAAGCCCATTAACTAAATCGAAATATAATATGATGCAATATTGTTTCTGTTTTAGTTTCCAAAAGAACTATCCAGCACTTAATTATTCCTGGTTGAAGACTAGTAGGTTTATTCCTAATAAATTAACTACATATTTATTAATTTGCTCTGTTCTTGGGCTTCTGAATTAACTGTTCCTAAATGAGTTTAGAATTGCCTGAAACTACAAATAACAATCTTTTCGGCTTCAATACGTCAGACCAAAGCTTGAAACACGTTAATAGCAGTCAATGTAAGACTTCAAAGACCTTTACATCAATTTTGCCATGTCCAGAATCCAATAACTAAATGTAAACTACACATCATCTAATTCTCCCTACATTTGAGTATCCAAACCCGCCACAGCATTATTGTTAACTGAAAGCTAATCGGCTTGTTCTTGATAACACGACCGTTATATATATTTGTTTTGTTCCTGGCTTCTGTCGTCCAAATGAATTGCCTCTCCACTGGTATACTTCTCTACTGGCGATTCCAATAAAACGTTTAATTACTTGTCAATGGCAGGTTTCTATTGCCCAGGGGATTATTAGTTCCATTATAATGTATATCCCAGATTTCCTCCACATTCCACGTTCAATTGCCTTTCGCTACTGTGGTGGACGATAGTTTTCCGTTTCGGTCTTTACAATATCATCGACATGACGCTTACGCACAGAATTCCGGGTATCCGCACGATAATCGATTTCGTGGGAATATAGAAATTTGTGTGTCATATTTTAGGCGGTAGATGCTTAGGGGCGGAATTGAGGCCATTAGGAACACGTTCCGTGTGAAATATCGGTTAAGTTTCGTGTGGTTTATGTTCGGAAATGCGGAGGTGACTATTGAGTTTTCCTGGTTCGTGCATTTTTATGGCTTAGGGAAATGTTGTTTCTGGGTCCTTTGATGGCTATTAAGTGTAATTTACGAAAGATTTTAGAATTGTGGAAAAATTGTCACAGTTAATATATAAAATTTTATACCACTGTATTATCTCTCTTGAAAGAAAGGATAATTTAAAATTATTTGATTAAATCTGTCTTAACTATACAGCAACTTTTGACAGAGTGCAAGTGTCCCACCCAGTGGTTCTTTGTTTATAGCTCTATTTTTCATATTATACTAAATTGTGCCTATCAAAATTTTATAGAATTCAATATGCTGCATAACCTAAAAATGTTTCTGACTATACAAGGTGTTCCAAAAGTAGGAAAACACATACTTCCTCCGTTATTTTACATGGAACAGCCTATATAAAATCCATTTGCATTTGTAGATAATTAGTGATTAATTTAAAAACTATCTACCAGTAAGGTAAGTCTTAAGCAAATCGATTAAGGGTTAAGTTATAAAACTAATGCCTCTAAATAGAAACGTAATGTGATCAGCATAAAGAATAACATTACTAGAACTAGTAATGTAGGGTGTAAGTCAGTTATACAAATTAGAAACAAAGTAGGGCAAAGGATTGATTCCTGAGGCACACCTCCACTGACATCAGATATTTTCAAATGATGATTATCAATAATAACTGTTCGTTTTCGGTTAGACAAATGACTTTCAAACCATGATAGTGCGGGACGGCGTAGCTTTTAGCCTAGGAGCCTCCCCCCACCAATAACTTTCAGCGCATATGTATGTATGTAGGTAGAAGGGTGGTGTTACACTGCGACCTAAAAGTTCTATTGTGTCTCCTATTCTTGCTGCTTTACAGCTGGCCTTCCAATCCTATTCCCTTTAGAAAGTGTAGGATGTCAGAGGGCCCCAGTCTAGGTAAGTGTCCCTCTTCGATTTCATATGCTCCCAGGTGCAACGCCCTCGAGTTGCACAGTGTTACGCAGTTTCAGATGAGATGGATGGGTGTTTCATCCTGTTGCCCACAAAATCTATATTCAGATTCCTTTTCCAATCCAAGCTTACTCAAGTGTCCTTTCAGTCTACAATGGCCTGAAAGTATTCCTGTTAATATGCGAATATTGTTCTTACTCAGGTTGATGCATTCTGTAAACCTCTTCTGGTTATAAGTTCCCAGAAGAATTTTACTTTGCCTCATTCCCTGGAGATTTTCCCAGTAACTAGATTTTCTCTGCTCCATTTCTGTTTTTAGTTTCTTCAGTATCGTACTGCTACTTAACCCGCAAAAGGGTTCAGGCCCTATAAAAGACATTCCAGCCCCCTTTTTTGCAAGGTGTGACCCGGAACCCACAGGAGGGTTACTTTATTTCTTTTGCCTAGCTCATTTAATTTCCCTAGGCATTCCCAGACTTGAAACTGATTTCATATGAACTCAGTCATGGCTGCTTGACTATCAGACATGATGATAATCTCCTGCTTCCGATAATTTCTATCTATATTGAACTGGGCACATCTTTCAATAGCGTGTATCTCCGCCTGAAGTATACTTGGATATTTTCCCAAGCTTTCGAAATATGTGGTTCTAGGCCCATATATTCCTATTCCAGTTCCCTCCGCCATTTTGGAGCCATCAGTATACCATTTGTTGGCATTTCTATTCAAGTTCAAGATTGTGGTATGATCCCACTCGCTCCTGTTACTCAGCTTTATGATGAATTCCTTCACAAAGCTGAATTTTTTTAACATATCCTCCAGGGGCATATCCCAGGTTTGATCACCGTCAGGAGATTGTGGCCTATGCCTAATCATTCCTTCCTTGACCAATCTGAGTGTGGTTCTTTTTGCCGCACCCTCTACTACAATATGGAGGGGGGTAAGATCCAAGACTACTTCGATAGCTGCTGTTGGGCAAGTTCTCATAGCCCCCGTTATGCATACACATGTTAATCTTTGCACTTTCGAGAGGTTAATTCTCGCGGTGGCCAGATTAGTTCTTTTGCTCCATGCTACTGATGCATAGGTGATGATCGGTCTCATTATCGCTGTATACATCCAAAGCAGTATTTTTGGGTTGCATCCCTGCAAAGTTTCTGCACACCATCAGAGCTCTTTTGGCCTTGTTGGTTACTTCAAATTCATGTTTGTTCCATAGAAGTTCATTGTCTAGGGTAAGGCCTAGATATATTGAACTTCCGCTCTCCAATCTATATTTTGCCCATCCAGTTTTATGGTTCTAAGATTGGATTTTCTTTTCCTGGTAAATGCTACTAGGATTGCCTTAGTGGGGTTGACATTGAGTCCCATCGATTGACACCATCTTCTTGTGAAGTTCAATCCTCTTTGAACTATGTCACAGAGGATATTCTCAAATTTACCTCTTGCGTATATGACAATATCATCTGCATACCCTTGACAAGGTATGCCTAGATCCGTCAGTCCGCATAAGAGTTCGTCTACTATTAGGCTCCATATAAGTGGGGATGTAACTCCCCCCTGTGGGCATCCTCTGGTCGTACTAACCGAGATGGTCTTATGTCCCACCTCCGCCTCCACCGACCTGGTAGACAGTAGTTGCGACATCCATCTAGAAGTCACGCCGTCTACCCCCCTATTAATTAATGCTTTTTTGACAGACTCGTATGGAGTGTTGTCAAAAGCGCCCTCTATGTTTAGAAAGGCGCACACTACGGTTTCTTTATTCGTCAGGGCATCTTGAATTTTGTCCGTCAGCTCCACTAATGCAGTCTCAGGAGATTTGCCTGTTTGATAGGCGTGCTGACAGGGGTGCAATGGCACCCGCTCCAAGATATCTGTTCTGATATAGTTATCTACAGCCTTTTCCACCGTTTTCAAAAAGAATGATGCAAGGCTGACAGGTCTGTGGGATTTAGGGTGCGTAATAAGCGCATAACAAGCACTGCTCAATTTGCCCGATATATGCTCAATGTGCCAAGATAGCTCGGAGTCAAGCCTCCATCCCAGGAACAGCGTCTCATCGGAACAGGTAAGAGTTGTATCATTATGCTTGACACTAATATGTTCTGAGTTCTTGCTGAACATTATTAATTTAGTTTTGTTCATGTTTAGTTCTAAGTTATGGTGTATAAACCAGTCTTGCAGCACCATTAAATTATTTTACAGTGTCTTAATTAAATTAGTATTTTCTTTTGCTCTCGTGACCGTAGTAGTGTCATCTGCGAACATTAGGATTAGATCGGAAGTTATATTGGGCAGATTACACTAGATTACATTAACATATAATAAGAAAAGCAAAGGTCCAAGATCGACCCTTGCGGCATGCCCATCCAGTCAGACCCAACTTCACGTCCTCTCTCATCGTGACCTACTACACATTGGCGTCTATTTGTTAAATACTATTCGATCTACTGAAGAGGATATCCACGGAAACCCATAATTTTCCATTCCAAAAATCCATAAAGATACACGCAGTCTGTTCACCCGCTTCTAGTCCTGTTATAATCTCCTCCAATAATTGAAACATCGCTCGCGTCGTGGATCTGTCTGACTCCATCTTATGTAGTAATGTTTTGTGGTCAACACTATCGAAGGCTTTAGATAGGTCAATAATCATAGCTAACGTAAAAAAGTCGACATCAGTATCAAGAGAAGTCTGATTGAAATAATGTTTGGACGAGAATCCACGTTGAGAAGTTGAAAATAAATTATAGTTGTTGAAGAAGAAAAAGTTTTACTTGTACCCATTACATAAACAAGAGACCAAATGCATACTCGTACGCAATATCCATTAAAAATACTCTGGAGCAAGTCCCTTTACCACTGGCAAGTCTTCTTTCCGGCTGAAATGCTCTCCCAGGTGCACCGCATAGAGTTTGAAATATTAATTCTAGGCGGAAAGGCATCCGAGTAGCAAAATGCGATAATGAGCATTATTAAGCGTCACAGTATATTTCTTCCTCCTAATCGCACCTACCCAACTTCGGCTATCCGTTCCGGTTCTTCAAGGATCCCAATCTCGCCTGGCTTCTTCCTCTCTCTCTCTCTCTCTCTCCTTCCACCTCGCTCGTCTTTATCCGTCTCTCGGTTTTACCCCATTTACGTACCGTTCACCTTTCTACCCACGTCATCCGGCCACCGTTGTAGATCCTAAGGCTCGTTATTTATTGCTGGGAAACACGCGAAACGCCACTATGTGTCGTACTACCGGTTTTCCCTTTAACTACACGAACGTTCTCCTCCATTTTCCTCCGGCTTAAGAAGTCGCGGAATGTGTACCTTTCACGTTGTTCGTGTGTGATGTACGTAACGTCGGAATATAAGGCAATCTAGTCACGTGGGATTGCGTTCCAGCGAAGCGACACTGTTTAGATAAAGGTTGAAATAATTGCTGGAATCAGCGTTAGGGGAAAATGTAATGTTACAAGGTAGCACACAGCCGAATAAAAAATAATTTCTTTATATGATTCTTTAATTAAAGTAGAAGATTCAATTTTATACGTCCTAGTGACATTTATTTCATTATTTTTTTTAATCATAAGTATACCCTCTCAAATGCCAGATGATATGCAGGGTGAGAATTTTGTTTCTGGCTGCAACAGTCTAGAGGACGCACTAGCATTAGAAAAAAATACGAATGAATTGTTGTTTAAATATTCTCTACTCCAATTCGAAAGAAATAGAAGAGCAAAACAACGCAGGTAAGAAAGTATATGTCTCAGGCAACTTAAATGACTTCGCTTATTAAATAACAATTACGTTTTTAGTTAATAATTCCAAGTTTTAGAATATAAATTCAACAGAGCAAATAAATACTGCTGTAGACAGACACCCTATTTTTCGCGTGTATTTTTAGTTGCATAGTTTTGAGTTGTTTATTCCGGTCAGCCATATGTGTATATATGTACCGTGAGAATTTTCACAAAAACGACTGGAGAATTTTGTCAGGCAGTTCCTTGGTAGACGTTTGCGTGGGTACTTATATTTTTAAATTAAATAATTAAATTTTCAAACCGTTTCGCAACTCTGGCCGAATCTGAGGATGTCGATGAAGAAGAAAAGCAGATTTCAGGTGCTATCTTGGAATGTGCAAACCTCTGTGCCTCCGTCCGCCGAAGAACACAGCCATGGATATCGGACGAGTGCCTAGATCTGGTGGACAAACGGAAGAAGGCAAAACTGGTTGACCACGACCTTTACCGGCAGCTCAGTCGTCAAGTCCGCCGAAAGATGAAAGCGGAAAGGGAGGCATACTGGGATCTGGTGGCATCTGATCTTGAAGAAGCAGCATCCAAGAACGAATACCGCACGCTATACCGTACCCTCAGAGGACTGAGCGGAAAGACCAAGTCGACCAATGACAACATCAAGAAAACGGATAGAAATTTTGTGCGATCACCTTCCGAACGCCTGGAACGGTGGAGAGGCTTTTTTGAAGAACTGCTTAATCACGATCCGCCTCAGGGACCGCCGGCAGCTCCATTGCCCGTCGATCCTCCTGAAATTCCGATGGCCGATGACGAGCCCACGCCTGTGGAAGTGAAGGCAGCCATACGATCGCTGAAGAACGGCAAAGCACCGAGAGCGAATCAGGTTACTGCAGAAGCGATTAAAGCTGGAGGAAATACCTTGCTATCTCGCCTTCACTCACTCCTCCGAACTATCTGGCGTACAGAACAAGTTCCAATCGCATGAAGAAAGCCATTATCGTGCCCATCATAAGAAAGGCGAAATCGGGAATGCAAGAACTATCGCGGCATCAGTCTTCTCTCCATCGTTGGCAAAGTCTTCATGAAGATCATTCAGTCGAGGCTACAAAAACATCGAGAACAGACCAGCCGAGAGGAGCAGGCCGGATTCAGACCAGGGCGAGGATGCTGCGATCAAATTTTTGCTCTTCGACAACTAATGGAGGACCGAATCCGGTATGGGCGGCGAACAGTTATTGTATTCATCGACTTCAAATCTGCGTTCGACTGTGTGCACTGGCCTGCATTATGGAGAACATTGGAGATTGAACACGAGCCCCAAAAAGTCGTCACACTCCTTCGAACAGCATACAACGGTTCAACCAGCCAGGTGCGAATCCGGAACGATCTATCTGAGGAGTTTACTATCCAGACTGGAGTCCGACAAGGCGACGTGGCCTTTCCACTACTCTTCAACATCGTAGTCGACGCCATTATGAGGAAAGCATTCGAGGACAGACGTGGAGTACAGTTCGACATCGATCACTCAGTGACCGACCTCATGTTCGCCGACGATAGTGCCTTTTTCACAGACAACGACGCCGACGCAACGGACACTCTTTATGATATTGCTCGCATCGCTCAATCGTACGGCTTGAAAATCAACGTGGACAAGACCAAGGTGCTGACAACGGATGGATCGCAGGCCACCGTTCACCTCGACGGTGTACAAATCGAACAAGTGCAGGAGTTCAAATACCTTGGGTCACTGGTTCAGGAGAAGAAAGTGGCTTCTACAGCAGAGATCCACAGCAGGATTGGACAGGCAGCCGCGGCGTTTGCCTCTCTCAAATGGTGCCTGTGAAGAAGACCAACATCTCCATGAAAACCAAAATTCGCCTCTTTCGACGCTGATTTTGCCAATTCTCTCTATGGATAGAAACATGAACCCGCTAAGCTGATTTGGACAAACTCGCAGGTATTCCAATGCGATGTCTGCGACAGAGCCCTGGAATTTCATTGCGCGATCGCTGAAACCCACGAAACCATTCGGACAATCTGCAACCCAGCCGCCATCGGTGAAGTGATCCTGCAACACGATTAGGTGGGTTGGCCACGTCTGCAGAATGGCGCAAACCGAATACCACAAAGACTTCTCTGGACAGCGAACCCGCTAGTGGAAAATACAATGCACCGCGCCAAAAAACGGGACAAGAACAAGTGGAAAGACGACTTGAAGAACGGCGCTCGACCTCATCAAGCTAGGACCACGCCATGGACCGGAAACGTGGAGAGCGATCAGAACATAAGACAGATAAAATCGTGCGGCCTACACAGCTACTGGTTGCGTGGCAAACCTCCGCGTAGCCAAGCTAAAGAAATAGATATATAGATAGATAGATTTTAAATCTTGGCTGCCATTTTTTGTTAATTCATTTATTTAGAGGTCGTTTAATTTCCTTTTATTCTTGTTCCATCAAAGAATTCAGCTTATATTATAATTGTTTTTAATATTTGATGTGTATCACATGTATAGATATAGAATCATTTATTATTTCGGCAGGAAGATATATTTAAGTTTTTAATTCTTCATTACACCACCTAATTTAAGAGTTAAATTTTTCCTGTTTTTCTTATTTTGCTGTTCGTTTTTAATTTAATCAAATCACCTCGGTATTGGTAAGTAGAAGCTTTGTGCTTGTATTTAAATTTTCTTTGTTATTTACTAGAATTTTGTCCCACGCTTATTTAGTTGTGTTGTTAATTTGAAACCACGTGGTTTAAAATTGAAAGATATTGGATATATCTTCCTGAACAACCAAATCGTTGCCTGTGTATAGCGAGCAAATTGCAGTATCCTTATGTAATTTTTAGAATCAAGTGGGCAGTTTTTAAATTTAGGCCAGAACCTAGTTCACGGTTTTTTTTTTCTTCTGCATCATCTTTTGTAATTAAATCTTTTGAAATAAATTTTGATTGTTTACTCAATTTTTTGGGTTAAAAATTTCTGTTCTTTATTTTAATTCACCTTTTCCAATTTGTTGGGGTATTTAAAAATGTGAGTTTTTCTTTCACTTACAATTTACTTTTCGTGGATTAGATTCAAGTTGTAATTCGAGTGGTAACTCTGGTTTAATTTTCTTTGCGCCCTTTTATACAAGTTTTATCCGTTGAGCTAGCTAATTTTTTTTCATTTA